>JABUQX010032281.1:2500-21311 GCA_015478945.1 Trachelipus rathkii
TTAACATACAAACTTTGGCTATTAATTACTGGACTTATGTTTCTCCAGTGTTATTATCACATAATGGAGTATCGCTAAATTGGCATTTAAATGCACATCTATATAGCGATTTCCTTCATGCAAATATATCTGTCCGACTATATTTTGCATATTAATATCTTATAAACTAAAGCTTATCTATTATTGCATTCACGATTAATTGTGTCGATCGAGCGCAAAGCGATAAAGTTTTGAAATGTTAGAGATTAGACTCTTATCCAAGAGCTTGAGAGACTCTACATAAAAATTTCTACACACGCCCACTCCACTGCGGTATATACGTATTGATATAAAATTATTTTTTATTCCATACCTCCATTTCCATGTCCATTACTTCTTCCTTCTCAGCGTCCTGCACATCTAACCTAGAGCACTTTAGCAAGGTTATCACTCAACGTTAAATGTTTTGCTAAAAACTTGCGCATTTCTCTCACTGTTGGTTTAGGCTGCGCTGCTTCACCTACTTTAACACTTATCTGAGAGAGAGGATTTATATTCTAATTCAGCAGCAATCATAATAACATGTCTAATGACGCCAACACTATGCACTATATATGATAGCTCTACTCCTATTAGTTTCATCTAAACTTTTGAAAAGCTCGTATAAGAAAGTATTAGTTAATCTAAAACTTTATCCTAGGCTCATCTCTCAGCACCTAACAAAATTTCTAAAACTATTTAAACATTACTTTAAAAGTAATAAATCGTTGACTCTATTTCTACATAAATTTAATATAAAAAAAAAAATATAAAGGTTAAATAAAATAAAGTCATTTTAATATTTCAATCTTATATAAGGTCAAATAATAACTTATTAAAAACAATTATTAAAGGAAAATATATAATATACTAACGCTTTAAATATACAATCGTTCTATATATTGTTCTATAAAGGTTATAGATAAAACTTATTAATTACTTATATATATATTAAAATCTGAGAGTCACCAGTATACTGTAATTATGTCCTTACCTGAATTTAGCATTATATAAACATTAATATATATTTAATTAATGAAATATACATATATACCTTATAAATAATAAAATTCATATTATAATTAATAAATAATATCATGTTTACAAAAATATACATTGAAATAATAATATTTAACTTAGAGTTTGATAAAAGTTTATAGCGAACTTGTTTTTCCTACTCTATCTTTTTATAATGTCTTAGTAACTCTCTATCTCTCTCTTTTACCTCTCTATGTCTATCACCCTTCTCCTTTCTTCTCATGCTACTATTCACTATCTAATCTCATAATCTTCATTATCACTATCTATCTCTCTCTCTCTCGTCTCTCTATTCTATAATTCATCTATTATATATATATAATATACTATTAATATATATTTAATATATATATATATATAATTAAATATATTATATAATTATATAATAAATATTAATATATTATATATAATATATATATATATATATATATAATATATATATATATATATATATATATAGTAATATATATATATATATATATAATATATAATATATATTATATATATTATAATATATATATATATTTATATATAACTATATTATATTATTATTATATATATAATATTAATATAATATATATATTATATAGTATTATATATATATATATATATATATTTAATATACTTATATATATATATATTATATATATATATATAATATATAATATACCTGAACCATATCAGAAGACCCCTAATATATTTACGCCTAGAAATCTCTTGTCGCATACACAAATAATAATTCTCTAAATATTTGTTCTCCACAACAAAGTGAAATAAATCATCGACTTCAAAATACTGATAAGTGATAAGCATAATACTTAACGAACCTGTGGTTTGTCAGGACGTTCCATTTTACTGCGACCTAGTATAAATATAGGAATAGTACACAAAAAAATTCTCCCACATAATGAATATATAATAATATTATAATAGAATAAGTATTTAACTGAGATTCCCAGCCCCTAGAACCATGAGAAGAAAAATAACTACTATATATTTATATATTATTATAAATTATACATCAATTTACTAACTAGTATTAGACGTATAACAGAATGTAAGTATACTCATATGCTACTTGTACTGATACGATAGACAGTCTCCAATATAGAGTATTTCTTGAGCTCTAAATACTCCTATTCAAAACTATTGAACATCACACTTACAATCAACATAATTTAAAAGTTATTTGAGATATTCTTGAATGATAATTATTTATAATTTTTCATCTATAATATGTGCTATACATTAGATTGTTCCTATGTCTGATTTATTAAATATCTATCTACTATACATCGGCGTTATATTCAATATATATATATATTAATATATACATGGTATATATTCTAATAAATCTAATCTACTATAATTTCGCTATAAGGAATTCATGGCGCGAGTAAATTTCAATAATTTCCATACATGATAAAAGGTTTTATAAGCCTACTATCATTACCTAGTGATATATTATGAATTGCATACTTCAGATGAAGATCAAAGTCACCGAAAGTGTTAATATATATAAAAAAGTGTTGTCTGCAATTAATATATATCTATACACCATTTTTAATAAATACTCTATACTTATCACATGCAACCAAACTATATTTATGAATTGTAATAATTATAACTCTACACCAATTAAATTAAATCTTCATACATCACTCTTAAATAACAAACTTTATGTAATATGAGCCCAAATATTTACTGTATTTATTTATTATAGAGGGATTCATATAACACTACCAAAGTTATGGTAAAATAATTTTGAGTGTAGGTCTACATTTTTATAATACGGTCCTAGTAAATTGTTTTTTTTTATATATTTTATATCACCTTTTATTCTGTCAGTATACCACAGTCGAAAACTTAGCTTTGGACGCTACCAAAGGAGTACTAAGCCTTAATTTCCTATCCTCAGACTGAATTATGGGATAATTAAAGGCTCTCTATGCTATAAGTAAATATGGTACATCTTGCATGGTATTATACTGTATTGAGTGGTTAAAAAAAGAGGAGGTGACTATAATCTACATTATTATGAGAGATCATAACATCATGACTAAAAACTCAAGCTCTGATTCAGTTGAGACTCTAGAAAGCACGTATACAGGGATTACACTAAGCTAATAAATACCTATCTCACATGCACAAGTAAGTAATCTAATAAACAGTAACCATAAGGAGCGTTCCAATATGTGGTGCTGGTAAGCAAAGGAATAAAAAATCTATTATAATATGCAAGTTAATGTTATTATTTACATCTATATATGGTAGCGTAATATTTGTCTACTAGCCACTCATGTCTTGTCTTGCTCACCACTCTAGGAAAATCAACAAGGGACCTATCAAAGGTTAACGAGCATGGTATTAATTTAAGTTGAACCCCAATTTTGCTACAGCAGGGACGGGGTCAGAGGTATCCGTTAGAAGAGGAAATGCGGAGTTTAGTATTATATCAAATAAAATTAGAGAAATCAGAACAAATAATATGATATAAATAAAAAAATCAGACAGTTAACACACAAAAATCAATTATATATAGATGATATAAATACTTGGTGTCGCCTAAATATAGTCATTATTCTGAGAAAGATATTTTTGACAGTAAAGAGGGCGGTCCTTTATTTATTTTAATTTGTATTTTTAAAGGAGGGAGATAGGTGAACATATCCTGGACAAGTTGATAATGTAATAAAATATTATTTAAGTAGAACGAATAGGCGGAGGAGTATATGTTACCTGTGAGTTAACTAAACTATAGTGACCGGTTTTTGATATTGAACCAAAAGATTATTGATATATTATCCTGTTAGAATAGTTATTATAAATATGTATGCAATTAATTTAAAATTGAGTTATGAAGATATCCCGAGTGAAAAATAAGATATTAAAATTAGTTAATTAATATAAAATGAGGTGAGAGAGGATAGGGGGTTAAGAAAAAATGAGTATCAAACTAAAATTTATGAAATATTCAATTTAAAAGATTAATAAAACCCTATGATATACAAAATAAATAATAATGCCTTATACAATATGTGAAAATTTTTACTAATATAAAAAGAAATATAATAATATTTTGTTACTTATGATTCTCTCTCTCTCTCTCTCTCTCTCCTCTCTCTCTCCTCTCTGCTCTCTCTCTCTCTCTCTCTCTCTCTCTCTCTCTCTCTCTCTCTCTCTCTCTCTCTCTTCCCCCCTCTTCTCTCTCTCTCTCTCTCTCTCTCTCTCTCTTCTTTTTTCTCTTTTAATATCCAATCAAATAATATCATTCTAAATCAGTCGGTGCTTGTACAAAACTTGATAATATGTTTGATCATTTTGCAATCTATTTCTAAATAAATATTAAATATTTAAATAAATATTTAAAAATATTTAAATAAATATTAAAAAATATTAAAAAATATTAAAATAAATTAAATTATTAAAATAAATTTAAAAAAAATATAAAAATAATTTTCCTTTTCGACCATATATGGATTTAAGGATAAATTTTAAGTTGCATTTATTTTTTTACCCTCCACTAAGGAGGATATATTTAAACAGTTTAAGTTTAAATGGTATATTAAACGGACTCTCCTTAGAAAAAAAGTCCCCTTGGATTAATCATGATTCAAGTTTTTTGGATGAGGAAATAATAGAGACTTGTCATTACCATATGCGAAACGAAAAGTTTTTGTTGCATATGAAGCCACATAGTGAAACATATTCCCCTTCTGCGCCTTCATCGATTGATTCTCGAGGGGGTGGTAACGCACTCTGAAGCAAAGTCTTTTCAAGAAACTTAGATAGTCGGAAGCAGGAAATAAAGATTTCTTCTATTAAGTATCAAGAATTTAAAAGGAGAGTGTGACACACTCTTTCGCTCATTCTAGCTCTCGTTTCTCCTACATCACTATCTATTTGTCTCGGTATCCTTCATGCTACAAAGATGTTTCGGATGTCCTTTCGCTCAAAATTGCATCGTCACTTCTTACAATCTTTGCTGCGCGCGTCTGTTATACGCCCGAAAAAGACGATTGAGCACCTGCCTAAAATTAATGATCAAATTTTCGGCGGCTCTAGTCTCTACCTTCGAATCTTTAAAAGACATCTTTTTTCTAGTATCTAATCTCTCGTTTACAAATCGATTCGTTGTTCTTTCACAAAATCAGTTCGCCTTGCCCATCCTTTTAAGTCATAAATCGCGCACTCTTGAAAAGCATAAGGCTGATTGCGTTCTATTTTCATTCACGAGATTAAAGCGTATCTTCCATGATACACTCAAAGACGTTTGGAGTTTCTTGCGTACTGCACCTTAAGTAAAGTTGCTTATTAGCTTTTTAAATTGAGATTAATGTTATATGTAACAAAATAAAAGGACATTACATTTGCGTGAGTTTTGGAGGTTAAAGAGTATCGGAATTTTTTTATCGTTTTTTACAATGAGATATTTATTTTAGCTGTAGATGGCGTGGAGGTTGGTTTTTTAAGCTGGGTGAGTACAATGAATGTACATTCACTAATTGAAATATTTGTGTGATGAGTGTATAGAACCAAATTCCTTCTCTAAAGAGCAGACATTGTACTTTATGTCATGCCGCGAGGAGTAATATTTTATTATCGTTTTGATACACTCATCTCTGATAGTATATTAGTAAATTCTCCATTTATATTGCTTTATTAGTTTATAAGATTCCTCATATTTTCCTTGTGATATGTTCAGAGGTCTCTAAGCTGGAGTCGGGTCAGATAAGCAATTGCGTGGTGATTTTCTAGCCTTACTTTTTTGAAATGAAGAAATGGAAGGAGACTGAGTCACAGGAGTATATATCTTAAGGAGTAAGATACTACTTGTTAATACTATCATGCATTTCTAATAAGTTAATTTGAGAATGATAGGTATGCGCGTCAATGATAATTTGGATGAACAGCAAGTCGGTGAAAATAGTATGATCTTGGCTCCTATAAAACCTTATATGTGGAGACTAAACATCTCTGAGTCTTGGCGCGAATTCTTAAACTGTATAGGTATTATGATAATATGAACGAGAATCATGGTTTGAGAGTTAGTAACCTGCGATTGCTTATTTTGTGTGGGTGGACTGAGAGGTTGCTACGTCAGCTCAAAGAGCAAACCTTGCTGTGAGCAGAGTCTGCGGGAGTGAAGAAGTTAGAATCCGAGCCCTGTCTTGCCTTTCTATTTTCACATATTTTTTTTTCATTATGAGTCTATCAGATTACGTGAGAGGAGCAAATGTGTTATTGAGTTAGTTCTAGTTAGTTTTATATGTACTATCTATTTAGGGTTTCTACTGATTTATCTATACTGGTTTCTATATATATCTTTTTCACCATAACGCACAAACATTACCGTTGGATCAACGGAGAGGGGAGTTTTTGGTTTAAAACCCTGTAAGGAAATTGTTGGGTTATGATCGGTTAGGGAGATTGGTTGGTAGAGTGTGTTTTGTGGACAAACCATGTTATGAGTCTGATAGGTCAATAATGGGTGAAATTCTAAGATGAGGAATAATTTTTTAAAAAAGATACTTTTCGATATTTTATAGAGGGCGAGATGTATAGGTCCTGTACGAAGCTTGGGTTAAAGGATTTTAGGCGTGGGGTTTTTCGAAGGTGGGGTTTTTTTTTTGGAAAAAAAAAAAAAAATAAGGTTATTACTATTGGGTATATTATGTGCCTGCTTATTAAAAGGAAGGTGGTTTGAGTGTTTGTTAATGTCCATGCAACGTTAAAGTCCACTTCGTTGCTCTACTTGAACAGAGACCTGACGAGACAGTGATAGTATGTGATAAATAATAACTAATTATAGTTAGCCTACAATACGAATTATACACAACTAGAGAGGCGAGAGATATTAATTAGTGACCTGCACTAATACATAAGACCCAACCGGGTCCCCATGGATGCATGTTCATGTGTGCGGACGTTATCTTGATTAAGGCGAGCGAGATCTGCTATTAATAAGGTGAGAAATAATATTTAAATTTTGGCAGGAAACAAATTTTTTTGAAAATAGAATTTTTTTTAAAAGAGTTTATACAGAAAGAGAGTAATTGCAAGAAGAAATCACCACAGTGTGAATAAGCCAGATATTTCACTATATATATACTTCACCATCTTATTTAATATTCTCTATAAAAAGGGACACTGACTCTAGAACCTTAATGTGCGAATGGGCGTATGACATATCGCGTTGGAGTAAATTGTTTGGTGTTTACATTGGCAACCTGGTTCATTAATAACAACATGCCCGCGCTATGCATTAAGCTATTCTTGTAATAAAACTATAAATTAGGTTCACCAAGCGTCAAGGTTCGCATAGTATATGAGGGTATCAAGGATTCGATTTCGGAACATAGGAGTAAAAATTAATCTCAAGAGCTTATATGACCTTTGACTCAGATACTATTCAAAAGATGGGTGAACCTAAGCCACACACCAGATATGATTACAATCCTCCATGCAAGAGTGGATAGCATCATTACTCTGCCACATATTGAAGGATAGTTAATCACCACGTTTCTTAAATGATCGTATTAGTTTTAATAGAAGTTATTGAATTTTTTAGTTTTGTTAACAGATTATTAGTTTCTCAAGTTAGTGATTTAATTAACTATAATAATAGGTAAAAAAGGTTCTAAAGATTATTAAGTTACCTTTTATATAATGGATGATTTCTTAGAAAGATTGAGATTTTTTAAGTGTATATGAATTTTCATAGTGAGAGTTATATTTAGATAACAACTACTCCTATAAGCCAGGAATATTTATCTATTTTTCTAGATATTCTAGCGATGAAATTAGTGAAAATCAAAAAAACATCACATTTATTGCGAGAGAGAATTCGACAAGATGAAGCTCCAGATCTTTGAGTATGAGATGATCTATGAGATTGTGTAGTCTAGCAATTATAGAGAAAGGTGGTTGTGAGTGGAGGCTCAGAGTTTGGGGAAGCTGATTTCGGTATAAATTTTTTATTTTGTATAATAGTAAAGATAATAAAGTGGCTGTTGCGTATGATAGCAGATTTTATGGACTCAAGTGTTTGTTAATACTCCACCATTGACAGGAAGAAGTCCCCTCACTCAAACGACAGTAGATTCGGACAGGTCATTGAAAGAGAAACAAAATAGTATGCTAAGGAGTGATGATACACATGTGAAGAATAAAAGTTTGAGAGAAGTGGGAATTGAGCTTGTAGAGTCTAGCGTATATAATCCATCTGAGATGAATAGATATAATTATATTGATTCTTATGAAACACCCTGTTTATAAAATATTAAAGACAGCGTATTTCAAATGTTGAAGGAGTAATTGGAACTTTAATCTGGTTTATAGGATATTTCAGAGTTAAAAGAAAAATCCTAGCTGTCGCTCATATAATATATTATACGAGTAATAAGTTAAGTAAATTCATATCCTTTCTGAGTTGACAAATAATAATGAAAGTTGTATGCAACTCTTAGATTGTCTAAATAGTCATCTAGATTATAGTGAGATTTCAAGGGTGAAATGAGAAAATACTTGTCATATTTCGAGAGAGTGCGAGTGAGATATTTGATATAATTAATATCTAATAACAATTGTACTTTCAGCTAAAATATTCGAGAGAAATGTTAAGTCTGTATATATATTTGGATATATATTATTTGTTAAATATTAATTGTAAGATTTAATAAATTCAAATACTGCAACATTCCCTACGAGATCACTGTATGATAAGTTCCTTGTTAACCAACAACTACAGACTTAACGAAAAAATAAAAGTCACTATGTATGCACTAAATTCTTAGGAATGACGGCTATGCATCAGCTTTAACAGCAAACATTCAAGGTGTCATCTAATTCACTAATATCAAAAAAAAGTAGAGTTACTAATAAGTAATATATATTAATTAAACAAACATTTTCCAAATGCTAAGGCAAGGAGATTTAACCATTTGAAAATATTATATACATTAATAGCAAGTACTTACTATTAATACTTATAGGCTTACTAGCCAAGCAATGTTTATATATTATAAAGACTCGTGGAGTTAAGTATAATATAAGACATAATATATATACTTTTTCTCACAAATCTACAAAGTAATAAATTCATAGTACGAGGATAAGTTAAGTTAAGTTAGGTATACAAAATAAATAAACAATATAGACATACTTTCGAGAAATCGTAAGTAACACAGCATTGTCTTATGCAGCCATATTTAAATGAATGTACGTACTTATTTATTTTAAATTAATGTTAACTAACCGAGTAATATGTGAAGGTACTAACCCACAAACGCACAGATTTCAGGATACTCCTCATATTAAATACCCTAAAATTTTCTCTGTAGAGCAAACTTCTTTAGTAAGTAGATATGAAATAATTTATCGATAAACCACCTATAATTTGATTTTTCCAACGTATCCATCTATTGTAAACTACTCATCATTTATAACCGGTAGTTAAAAATTTCCTGTAATTAGAGCAATCTTCTTATTACTAGACCTCCTATATCACTTAATAACAGTGCCAAGCTCCAGACTCGATCCCTATAATTATATAAACAAAAATACTATAATTCTTTCTCCTTTTTTTATTTCATTTTTAAAAACAAAAAATCACGATTTAACTAGCAAATATAAAATAAATATACAATAGTTTAAAAGATACCGTTCATCACGGGATATTCTTCTTTGAGAAGTTTACTTCTTTTATAACCTTTAGCCCAGTCTGTGAGAACTTCAAATTCCATTTCATTCTTATTCTACCTCGAAGATCGTGAGGCAATCTATATGTTATTACATTGCTTCCATAATTATAATATTAACCCTACTCTCTATATACTAATGCTATTCACTTTTTAGATTTGGTTTGACTCTATGACATTCCTCCTTATTACCTAAAGTTTGGGGAAAACCCCAAAACTTAAAAATGAACTTAGCCAAAGATGAAAAAAAATGTACAAAAATATAAAATAAAAAAAAAAAAAAACCATTATAAACCTACCATATATCCATATCTACAAATCTACCATCATCTATACTTTTCTTACACTCTTTAGTAATTCAGTATAGTTATACTTATAGCTTATTATCCTCTGAATCGATGTTTCTTTCATATCTTCCTTTAAAAAAACATACCATGACTGATGAAGATCACATGTCCTCTAAATATATAAAATTTCTTCCCTTTTCTTCTTCTCCATAATTATCATGCACCTTTCAATTATTACTTTAATTTTGATACCGATACCAGAGAACCATCATGATTTCGGTCACAATCCATCAATATTTACCGATTTCGCTCTTCCTCACCAAGATTACAATTCCAATTCCAATTACCCTGTGAATCTCAACTGGTAAGGTCTAGGACTCTAGGATATATTAACTACCGGTGTAATAAATACACTCATTGTTGTAAACTGTGTTTGTTGGCTCGTCGTATAATTTAGGATTTGTGTGTTCAACGTCTATTCAATCGATATATCATATCATAATTTAAAAGTTGTTAAGTTGAAGCAAAGTAAAATTCACTGCAGCATTCTACGGAATATAAAATAAATCGATTCAAGTTTCTTAAACCTAAACATATAAAATAAATCAATTAAACACCGGCTTGAAAACAAAACGCATATATCTTCATTAGTATCTTCATAGATTCTATGCTGTATTTTTACAAAAATCAGTGTTTACTACTAGAAAATTGGCATCTAGGGGAGTCTTTCTAACTTATTTTCAAGATTTTCTAACATTTCCTGCATGCTAGTAATTTTAAAGTTAACTTTATTGAAATAATTGTTGATTTGATGCAGGAGAAAATTGACTCTTAAAGGAATTCATGAAACTAGTCAAAAGATCATGATAACGTTCAAAATTATTATGATTTTCAATAGGCCTATTTAATACTAACCTAACGTAATTTAGGTTTTGACTTAATTCTAGTTGCCCTTCTCGAGCTCTATCTATTTGAAGTACACAATCATGGTAAAATAATTTAATTTGGTCGAGCTACTTCCGCGTAAAGATCTGCATCATTAGCAATGTAACCTATTTCCTCGTCATGTGAACGGATATTTTCAGGGATATTCGCATACAATCTTGTGCGGGGAAGTTCAGCTCTGTATAAGAACATAAGAAATATAGGGACAGTAAGAAGCCACATGGACCTATCGAGACTGTCCCAGTCAACCCACTAACCAAACATGCTCTCATGCAAATCCACAAAGCACCCTAGGGCTTGTCAAATTCATGTAACTAAAATCCACCAATTTGGCTTAGTCAAAAAAAAATATATGATACCAAAACCATTGTTTTTACGTACGATACAATAAAAAGTATATATATGTTGGCGCGTGTAACTTTCACCAACAAAACTTAGCTTATGTTTTCAAAATATTAATTAAACAAATTTTCTTGAACAAAAATAACCAAACGAACTCGTAAGAAAGAAAAAATACAAAACTTAAATTCATTTTCCCTGTTGCGTTAAAATTTCAAGATAACTTAATTATCCGCTTCATGTTGAAACAGGCGATTCAATGCTTACGACTGGTACAGGATTTGTTTCTTTCTCAGTATGTAGCTATCCATAAACAAATCCAATTCCGTAAGCCTAAAGGGAAATAGCCTTAAGTGCGCATCTCATCGCCATCTTGATGCAAATTATAATTTCACAGCATCAATTGTCAACCATAAATTCAGTTTGTCTAAATTTAACTTAACTTCCAATTTCAAGTTTGATTTAAATTTGTCTTAATTCAATGTTAAGCTCAAAGTCACTTTCAAATTAAATTATCAAATGTCATAAAATTTACTATCAGAATTTTATACCCAATTTCTAAAATTAAGAAATAATACGCTCATGTGTTATTATTGTAATTGATAATGCTAATTGTTACTATTAACTAATTAACACTAATAACTACTACTGCTATTATTACTATTGATTTTTATCGAACTGTTTTGCGATCACATAATTTTTGATTTCTCGGTTTAAAGATAAAGGTGATAATAAAGTACTTTCAGCTTTCTTTTATTTCTTTATAATTTTCTTTTATAAATTTTATTTACTTTTTATAATTGAATAAAAGATAAGATAAAATATTAAAAAATTAAAAAAATAAAGGATGAAATATAAACGATAAATTAATAAATTAAAAAAATAAATAAGGGATAAGTCTAATAAAAACAATAATGAAATGTGAAATAGATAAAATAAATGAATAAATAGAAATCATATTAATAAAAATAAATGAAAGACAAGCAAAATTATCTAATGACCACCTACCACACGAATTAAATAAAAAGAATAAATAAGAATAATGGAGAGAATGCTAAAAGACAGAGAGAGAGAGATAACCAAGCAAATAAAGAGCACGAATTATCAAATAAATGAAATAAACAGAAGTAAAAGGACACCGAAGATTAAAGAATCTAAAGAGAGCAGGAGTACAAGATTGATATATTATATCTCTATATATATATAAGAACCAAGTAAGTAATATAACAAATTAAAGAGTAAAACAATATAAAGAGTAAACGAAATAAAGACACACCACACAAGTAAAAGAATAAACAGAATAAAGAATAAACATGAAGAATAAACAAATCTAAGGAATAACAAATTAAAGCACGAATATTAGAGAGCGAGAATACATTAGGCCACAAAAGAGAATAGTCGTAGTAATTCGCGCGCGCTCGCTTAGGATTCGGAGAATACGTATTTACGTTTATGTGTAAACTTTATGTGTACACATTTTAAGGGAAATTTTTATTGAATTATGACAGCCTTCACCCATCAATTGATTTACTCTCTATATATCCTCACACTCTCTCACATGTTCTGTGACAGCGCACCGCGAGAGGGCCCTGCATTTAGCAGTAGTGTACCCGCAGCGAGTGTGCGAGTCGCGCGCGCGAGAAGTCTTGGTGAAGGGCTTCCTCAAACTAAAGGTCCAGCCTATGTGCACCTAGCCAAAATAAAGATCAGTCATAATGGTTGCCCCCAAGGTGGGATTCTTGTGATAGTTATGCGCGACCGAATGTTCCCTCGTCCTTATCTCCCTCCACCTTATGAGGTTCATATACTACATATACTTCATATACTACAAACCCAAAATGACTACACCCTATTCACCTTGGAGCATTGCTTATTTGTTTTGAGCTGTAAACTTAGGTTAACTTTTCTATTTTCTGGTTAAGCACCTTAACTTGTTTGCTGCTCAGAGATGCTATTCCAACTCCAATTCAGTGCTCTGCAGCTGCATATTGCTTCTATGCAACATACAACCTCAGTTGTACGTAAATTGGACTGGTTCATCGCCTATTTCTAATTCATCTTAGTCCTTTTATCCAACTTAATTTCCCTGAGTCCTATTGTGAATTACTTATTAATAAGTCCTTTCCCGGGAATTGGTACTCTAGTGCAAGGAAGAGTTGATCTGAAGGGAACACGTCTGGTCTGTCATTTTCTGAACCTAAAAGGAATCTCTGGTCAAGTCATAAAATCTTCTGTAGTTCACATGATCTTCAAACCATGTTGTGGCTAATTTGTCTTTTATCATGCTTTTCACTGCTGTAGTGGTCATTATACACAATCCTATCTTGATAGCGGCTAGATCTAACAATTTTGCAGGTTGACCTCGTATATTGCCATTCATACTGATAAATTACATAAATACATATAATCGTTTGCATTGGAAATGCTATTTGCTGCTTCTTTTCAGTAATATAAAAGTATAACTTCAATACTATATTAAGACAAATACCTCCCATATATATACTGTATATATATATGCTTAGTTAAACTAATTATGGCTTTACACAATTTTAACAACATAGTTACATGAGGCTTCATTCACCTTAGAATATTGCCTATTTGTTTTGAGCTATAAACTTATGTCAACTTTTCTATTTTCTGGTTAAACACCTTAACTTGTTTGCTGTCAGTTGCTATATAATAAATTACTTAGAACAAAATATATATGTATTATATTAGTGGTTAATTAATTAGTGCCACCACTACTTTTGCAGATTTTCGTGATAGGACATTTTTTTCTATGAGTTTTAGTTCCATCATGATCTCGTTGGACTTCTCCTTTTTGCATTTATAATTACATTATGTCATTATTTTCAATATCAAATAGTGTAGCCAGTACAAATTGCTTTGAGCAGCAAAATTCTTCCAGTTATATACCTGAAGCCATATTGAGAAAAACTGTCTCGCAGTCCCGAATACAAATTTTTCTGTCCTTTCCCGCGAATTGGTACTCTAGCGCAATAAAGAGTTGATCCGAAGGGAACACGTCTGGTCTTATTATTTCTAATATTATATATATATATATATATATATATATATATATATATATATATATATATATATATATATAATATATATATAATATATATATATATATATAGTATATATTATATATATATATATATATATATATATATAATATACCTGAACATATCGAGAATGACTGTTCGTGAGACATGAATTTGAATTTTTCCAAGTCCTTCCCCGCGAATTCGTACTCCAGCGCTAGGAAGAGCTGATCTGAAGGGAACTCCGGGCGGTCGTTTTGTGTTCCTAAAAGGAATGCACAAATTAAAAAATATTCACAGAAATGAAATTAAATAGAAAAGTATATAACGATAAGACACATGAACCATGAGAAGAAATAACCATTATTATTATAATTATTATTATTATTATTATTATTATTATTATTATTATTATTATTATTATTATTATTATTATTATTATTAAACACGATTTCTACTAGATAGATGTACAGATGAGTCCTATGCTCTTGTACTCTGGAACTGAACGGGACAGTTCCATAAGTATTTCTTGCTCTAAATCTCCTTCAAACTATGACCAACCTCAACACAAATTAAGTTTGATTCTTGAGAATTATTTAATTTTGTCATAATAGCCATGATTTTCTTGTCGATTTTAATATCTCCATACTTCGGCGTTTCAATATATGTAAATGTTTCATATCTATCTAAATTCTTGCAGAAGTTCTTATCGATGAAAAGGTTTAGAATCTCATCCTAGGACTTGTATTGCATCTTCAGATGAAGATCAGCCAGAAGTGTTAATATATAAAGGTGTTTTCAAAATGTTTCACTTCTTAAACTGTTTTCAAAATTTTTCACTTCTTAAACTTTACTTTACAGCAACCAAACTATTAGATTGCATAATCTACACAATAATAGAATCTTCACCAACCCAAATAACAAATTTGATGCCAAATATGTATTTTGGAGGAATCGAACACCAAGTTTGGGAATTTGTGGCTCATTTTATACGGTCCCTAACGGTTTTTTTCCCTTTTCTGTCAGACTGCGAAAACTCTTGGGACCACCAAGGAGCAGCTGATTTCCTTCCAGCTGAATTTGGGATATAAGGCTCTCTGCTAAGATGACATCTTGCATGGTTATCTAGATGGTTGTATAAAAAAGGAGGGCTAATCCATTTGATCATAACATCAGCAAAAGTCAAGCTCTGTCGTTGGACTCTAGAAAGCGTATACAGGGTTACCAGCTAATAATAACTCTCATGCAAGAGATCAAAACAGAACCATAAGGAGCGTTCCATGATGGTGCGGGAGCAAAGGAAAAAAATCTATGCAAGTTCAGGTATATATATCTATATAGGTTGGGAATCCTATGTTAGGACACTTCACAAATAAGGTTAGGTGTCTGGTTAATCAACAAAATTTTGCTTAGAAAGAGATATAAATAAATAAATAAATAAAAAATATAAAATAAATAAGTAAAAAAATATAAATAAATAAATATAAATAAATAAGTAAATAAATAAATAAAAGAAAATAAATAAATAAGAAAAATATAAATAAATAAATATAAATATAAATAAATATAAATAAATAAATAAATAAATAAATAAAAATAAAAATAAATAAATAAATATAAATAAAAAATAAATATTTAAATATGTAAATGATTTTGAATATCTAATAAATATAAAAATATTTAAAATAAATATTAACAAAATATTAAAATAAATTAAAATTTATTAAAATAAATTAAAAAAAAATATAATATAATTTTCCTTTGCGACCATATATGGATTTAAGTAGAAATATTCTGTTGCATTTATTTTTTTACCCTCCACTAAGGAGGATATATTTAAACAGTTTAAATGGTATATTAAACGGATTCTCCTTAGAAAAAAAGTCCCCTCGGATTAATCCTACTACCGGTGCCAAGCTCCAGACTCGATCCCTATTAACAAAAAACTATCAAAATCTTTTCTCCCTTTTTTTCATTCTTAAACAAAAACTTTTACTAGCAAAATATAAAATATATACAATAATTAGCTTATCGTTCATCACGGGATATTCTTCTTGAAGTTTACTTCTTTTTTAACCTTCCGTCTGGGAACTTCAAATTCATTTCCTTCTTTCTCCTCGAGATCGTGAGAGCAATCTAATGTTTTACATGCTTCCATAATTAACCTACTCTCGCTTTCAACTTTTTAGATGATTTGACTCTCGTCTCTGACAATATCTTCAGTAGAATTCAAATGCCGAAAGTTTATACTGATGAAAAGAAACAAAGGACGTAATACCAGATGATTCAAGAGATGAAACTTATGAATGGTTTCAAAGATCTTAGACGGAAAACAAGTGAGACCTGTAGGGCGTCAGATAGAAATTCCCATTTTTTCGTTATATTCATCCCAAGGACCCAAAGTTTTAGCATCTCGGGACTATAATTTCCACGTAGATATGAATTTCCTAGGAAAACAAACGATGAGCAACTGTTTTGATTGTTTGTTCTTAAACTATTGAGACATCTGAAATTATCAATATATATATATATATATATATATATATATATATATATATATATATATATATATATATATATATATATATATATATATATATATATATATATATATATAGAAAAATATGTACAGAATCCCTAACTTTAAATCAACCAGGTTATTAATTATTAGCATCTCGGGAGTGTATCTTCCTAGAATCAGATAACATTTTTCTAGGGAAGAAAATAATAATAATAATAATAATAATAATAATAATAATAATAATAAAAAAAATAATAATTACCATTTTTTTCCTTATACTCATCCCAAAGTTTAAGCATCTCGGGAGTATATCTTCCTCGAAGCAGAAGACATTTTTGGGAAAATATGTACAAAATCCCTAACTTTAAATCAACCAGGTTATTATTTACTTGATATCGAAGACGCTATAATCCGACTCCTCAATTTCTTGTACATCCAACTCTGATGCTAACATGCGCTATAATGATAATTACATAAAACATAGAGTCACCATACAATACAACCCACAGTCCTTAAGAGTAGGAAACCATAAATCTGAGATAGATATCTTCAGTAGAATTCGTTCGCCGAAAGTTTATACTGATGAAAAGAAACAAGGGACGTAATACCAGATGATTCAAGAGATGAAACTTATGAATGGTTTCAAAGATCTTAGACAGAAAACAAGTAAGACCTGTAGGGCTCAAGATAGAGGAGGAAAGAGCAGCGCTTCCTTTCCTCGGAAATACAGCTGGACTACGTGAACTTCGGCAACACTGATGCCATTGCAAAGTGTTAATTACGGAGGCAACAGAGAGCTATAATAACATTAAATCGGTGCGGCGTAGCTTAGAAGGCAACCTCCTTCTTACCATATGTTATTGGCAAGGACCAGTAAGTCATTTGTACAGTAGCAGACCAAAGAGGGTCAGTGCTGCTAATGTTTCTTAACGTCCGCTTTGCTTCAAATAATATCCGTGTAACTATTTTTAGCTGTAGAAAAATTAGCAATTTCAATAGGAGAATGATAATTTTTCCACTCCCAATAAGCATTGTCTCTAACCTGAATGGCGCGGAAAAAAAACACAATCGAACTATCAATTTTATGGAGAAAAATTAGACGTGGAAAGAATGAACCTACTCATAACATCAACTATTACAACCTACCACCTAATCGGCAGAAGCCGAATCGTCTTCAGAGTCAAGGCAATCACCCGAGAGATAGGTTAAAAGAGATGCAAAGCTCTCCAATCAGTTCGATTAAAGTGACAGAAGATACGCTTAGGTCAGAATGGAGCTGTTGGAAAAAATGAATTAAATCTGTGGTCAGATTTACCAATAGAAAAAAAGATGGGGTATTTATGGATAGAAGGTTAGTTGTGAAGCTTCAGTCAAGGGTGTACCAGAATTTGTTGATTCAATCAAGGAAATGTGAAGTTTCCTAAACAGTTGCTCCAGATCGTTGAGAATGCGGAATGACTCGACCTTCTTTCTTTCTGGATCAGTAAAATAAAGGAACGGACTCCAACCACTCATCGTTGTGTGCAGTGAATCTCTTAATATAATTTTTACTTATGCGTTTTAAGTAATTTAAAAAATTTGTTACCGGTGGTTAAACTCTTGATACCTAAAGTATTTGCTATCTGCATTCGCCGAAATTAAAATAAATTTCCGCATCCGCAAATATAGAAAAAGAGAGACTTGGTCCACCTCTTTTAGCTATGCCAGTGTAGCATTTTATTGCTAATTTATGTGAAAAAAAAAATAATGAAATAAAACAAAAAATGTTAAAATACAAAAAAAATAAAAAATAAATTACAACAAAATGATTTAAGTTATAAGGAAAGAAAAACTTTAAGATAGATAATTAAATATTATATCATATCATATAATATCAGAACTCTTGAGAAACTTTGGAAAGTTATAGAGATAAGAAAA
>JABUQX010032282.1:2500-7500 GCA_015478945.1 Trachelipus rathkii
TTCTTTGCGAACTAGAACTTAAAATGAATAACGCTATCGAACAGAAATCTGGGCCGGAGTCAGATAGTTCAGCAGTTTCAGGAATCCTCCCTTGTAGAATTTTGTCAGATGAGGATGAAGAAGTCACATTTGCCAGATAATGGGAAAAATTGGAGCATGCAGAAAAGCGATTGAAAAAACTAAAAAGACAATCTACTAGTAAAAGACATTCAACCTTAATATCTTCTAGAAAAA
Source organism: Trachelipus rathkii (assembly GCA_015478945.1). Classification (NCBI taxonomy): domain Eukaryota; kingdom Metazoa; phylum Arthropoda; class Malacostraca; order Isopoda; family Trachelipodidae; genus Trachelipus; species Trachelipus rathkii. Next base: position 2,735 of record JABUQX010032282.1, read on the forward strand.
TAAAAGGTAGAATTCCATAAGTCATTAGATGGAATAATGAAAATCGACCGGAAATCAAAGTTATCAGTTAAAGAGGCAATCAATTGCTATCCTAAAATTTTGCAAGATGCCGCTTGCACAATTACAGCTTTGCCTCCTATTCAAGTGAATGTTGGGAGCTTATTTTCTGCTTTAAAAATAATAAAAACGGATCTAAGGACATCGTTAAAGGAGGATTTTATTGATGGTTTTAAGAACAATTGTTTTGAATAAATTTATATTACATATGGTCTTGCTGTTCAAAGAGAAATTATTTTAAAGTTAGGAAGAAAAGTGAATTATATATATAGTATATATATATATATATATATATAATATATATATATAATTAAAATCTATATATATATATAATATATATATATAAACTACTATATATTATATATATTATATATATATATATATTATATATATAGTATATATATATATATATATATATATAATATATATATATATATATTAATAAAAATCTGTTTTTGAATAAAATTATGTTATATATTTGTTCAGGCTCTAGTTCAACGAGGAATTATTTTAAACTTAGGATGAATCTAAAATATGATTTTATTCTTTTTAGGAAAAAAAATAATAAAATTATATTACGTAACTGTAACAGTTCACCGTTCAAAGAGGAATTATAATAAAATTTAGGAAGAAAGTGACTGATTCCTTTTCTGTATTTCTTAAAATTCTTATTTTCTATAAAATATTTTCTACGTTTTAAATTCTAAGTTAATAAAGATGTCCTTAACAAACATTTAATTTCATCATACCCTCAAATTTTGTATCAGAATTAATGATTTCATGACTGTAAATGGAGAAGGAATTATAACAAGGGGTTCGGAGCCGGAGCCGGAGCCGGACCGGAGTCGGAGCGAAACATTTTAAAAATGCCGGACCGGAGCCGGATCGCGTAATTTTAAAAATGTTGAGCCGGAGTCGGAGCAGGGTAATTTTAAAATTGCTTGAGGCCGGAGCCGGAGTCGGAGGCCGGTAATTTTAAAATGATGATGCCGGAGCCGGAGTCGAAGCTGGAAAGAATTTGCCGGCTCTGCAGCCCTGGTTTTTAATGTTATTTATATTTTTACTTATTTTTTTTTAAAATTTAACTAATTAAAATTGTAGTTTTTTTTTTTTTTTTTTTTTTTTTACTTTCTCTTTTTAAACGATGATAGCTATAAGAATCTTATATAATTAATTATCTATTCCATATATATATTATAGTATATATATATATATTATTATATATATAATATATATGATTATATTATATATATATATATATATATAATAGTATATATATATATATATATATATATTATATATATATAATATATATAATATGTATAAATAAAATATATATATATAGATATATTAACATATCTATTATATATATATATATATATATATATATATATATATATATATATATATATATTAGAGAGGTACGTGACAGTAATTTTGGCCGGAGGCTGGAGAGGCGGAGGCCGGAGAATGAAAATTTTAATTCCGGCCGGAGGCCGGAGTCTCCGGCCGGAGGCCGGAGTCTCCGGCCGGAGAATGAAATTTCCATTTATACTTACCTTCTATATATATATAGTATATATATATATAAAATTATAAATTTTTTTTTAATTAAAAAATATTAAAATATATTTATAAAATAAATAAAATTATGTTTATATTAATTTAATGGAAATTAGTGTATATAATATATATTATAATATATATATATTAATGATAGGATTGACCCCTAAACATGCAAATATCATTAACTTCTCGCCCGATCCTAAGGTATTAACTACTAGAGAAGTTTACATCTCTTGAAGAGGGCTAAACCCATGAGGTGTGAACTACCTAGAGAAGTTACATACATACTATCAAGACGGAAACCCAAAGAAAGGTTCAAAATATTATAGCAAACAAAAACCTTTACTGGATCATCTTGAAGAGAAACATAAAACCATATATTTGAAGATAAAAGAAATATCTGAATCTTCAAGAGGAAAAGTGGCCGAAAAAAGAAAACATGATATCACAGACACAGCAGATGATGATCCATGTCCATCCATATCATCAACTTCTACTCTTATTAAATAAAGATTTCTTTCAGCTACACTGTTTTGAAATAACTGATAAACAAAGATTGGGAAATTAATGATAGAAGAGCACAGAAATTCGTTTCAAAATTGGGGAATTGATTGATGTGGACAATCTGTCATTTTCTTTGTAGGAGACATTGGATTTAAGAGATTAATTAATCACGTATGTCTTAGCATATAATATTCCATCAAGAAGGTACTTTTCAGAAGAGATTATCCAAACATATATAAAAGGGTAAAGAACAAAATAAACACTTCAGCTGCAAGAAATTCAAGGCAATATCATTAACATCAGATATGTTGGACTGCTCATATGACAATGAAAGCTTTATAAGTATGTTAGGGCATTGGATTGATAAAGATTTTCAAAGGAAGAGTGGAACATTACAAATCAGTAGTTTAGTGTTTCTCATTCAGCAGAAAATATATGTCTAAAAAGGGAGGAAATAACTTGAGCTGGATTTAAAAAATAAAATATTTCATCTGTTGTCCTAAGATAACGCACCAAACATTACAAAAAGGTATGAGAGCGACAGGTGTTTTAAATGAGACATGTTTTATTCATTTCTACAAGCTACGTAATCTTTAATTGATTTTCCTCAAAATATCAATTAATATTTAATTACTTTTATGTAGGGAAATTGTAGTCATTTTAGCTGACCACCAATTGCTACAACGTAAATTAACGGAAATTCAAAAATCTAATTTGCCAATACACAAGCTTATGCCAAGATGTGGAAACAAGATGGAATTCGTCATATTATATGCTGCAAGGATCATAGAGCAAAAAATTGCAATTATTATTATCTTCAAATTCGAAAAGCAATCTAGATATCTTAAATGCAAATCCAATTTTATAAATACAGAAAATTGTTTAGATTGCTACAACCATTTGAAGAAATAACTAAAAGAGCGAGTGATGATGATGTTGATTTAATCATTTGTAATACCTGCAGCTAAAACACTCCAAAAATATTTTGCAAAAATTTGGAAGGATAGCGGTGTAAAAACTATGAAAGATGAACTTTTAAATTATGTTACTGGACGTTTTGGGTACCATTAAAGAGAAGAAACTTTATGTACTTGAAACAGTTCTAAATCCACAATACAAATTAACTCCCTTTGATATTATTGATCAGAATAAAACAAAATTTATGCTCAAAGAAGAAGTAAAACTTTTATAAAAGCTAAAGAAAATATTACATTAAGTTCAGATTCTGATGAACAAAAATCAAAATGATCAGACCTATACAGATTCACATGAAGAATCTGAAAATGAAACGGCAGATATTGATAAGGAAACACATTCAATTTTTTGGAAGTGCTTTGATGACATGCTACAAGAAAAATCGTTAGAAGAAAATGAAGAATATTCAGATACAATAAAACCAAGTGGGAACTGATCAGAGAGAAAAAAGTTAAAAATGCAAACGTAGAAAGCAGCAGTGAGAGAAAACAACATGAATTAGAAAATACTATTCAAACTACTGTGGATAAATATTTTGCAGCACCACTTATGGAACGAAAATCGGATGCTGATCCACTGTTATGGTGGAAAGAAAGAAAAGCTCTTTATCCTGATTGCATCTTACCTGAATTAGCTAGGAAATATCTCTCTGCTCCACCTTCAAGTGTATTTAGCGTGAGAATGTTTAGCCAAGCAGGAAATATTTCTACAAGTAAAAGGAATCACCTTTCTCCAACACTAGCTGATCAGCTCCTGTTTCTTCATCATAATTTAAGAGCATTTGATTTTTAATATTAGAGAATGGTTACCTAAATAGCAATGCATAAGCTATTTAACTTTCCTTTCACTGACTTTGTACTTTAACAATATAATGTTAATTTTCTCAAAATTTTTATTGTGATACTCTATAAAGTATATATAAAAGCTGGTACAATATATATAATATATATATATATATATATATATATATATATATATATATATATATATATATATATATATATATATATATAATATATATACTATATAATATATATATATATATATATATATATATATATATATATAGTTTAAATGTTAGTTTTGTTAAAACTTTAAAAGCTCTTAATAATTTAAAGATAAGGTATATATCATAAATTTTAGTCCTTTTGGTCAGATATGATGGCATGTAGTTTAAAAGTTCTTTTACCAATTATTTACCTATTTTTCTTATTGTATTTTTTAAAGCTAGATTTATCAAAAGTGTATTTTTTTGTTAGGGGTTGTCATTTTGGTGGATATCAAACCCTTTTTAAGTTGTTTATCAAAATAATTAGTCATTTAGTTAAAGTGGTGTATATGGTCTATTGATATTATTATAATATTATTATAATATTATAATATTAGTAATTAGTTTGACTTAATATTATCACTACAACAAAAAAATATTAAAATAATTTTTTTTTACACTTTTTGGTATGAATCAGTTCTTCTAATATAAATTTATTTCATTAAATGTCTCATTATTACTTTCAATGAATTATAACTATTATTTTCAAAACTACCTTTTAAAAATATAGGTCTCCGGCCGGAGAAAGCCGGAGACTACTGGTCTCCGGCCGGAGCCGGAGATCTTTAAAAAGGCCGGAACTCCGGCCAAGCCGGAGCCGGAGCCGGAGATCCGG
>JABUQX010032282.1:17500-38281 GCA_015478945.1 Trachelipus rathkii
ATAAACCCTATGGTAGAGATTTAATTCGTATATACTGTATCCAGGTTAAATGGTACCGTCGGGGTGGTGGAGTGCACAAGGGCAAAGGCGGAGAATAAGTATATTAAAATTAATCAAAGATAATACAGGCATAGATGAAAAATTGACCAAACAGTTGGAAAGAGATTAGAATTGATATATCCTAGTCTTTGCTGTGGGCACATGAACTTATCCCTGAAGTATCCACTGGTGTTGAAGATTTAGGATTTAATCAAATATTTATTGATTGGTGCGTGAGTGAATTCTGGGATATATTATGAGTGACACATATAATTAAGATACGCCCCATGCAATGATTAGTAAGAAATTGAGGAGTTCCTAAGATAGATTCATAATCAAAACAAGAATATAAAGAGTAAAGCGGGTATAAAGAAAAGGGTAAAGAAATGAGCAAAACTGTCCGTTACTTGAAGGAATTAAATAAATAACGATAACTTTTACTTTATTGCGGTTAATAATAGAATAATTAATTAGTGAAGAAGAATGGTTAGAACATAGCTATATGTTGAGGAGCATGGTAGGTTTAAACAACTGGTTCACGCCTTAAGTACTATTAACAAATTCATATTTGATTGAGAAGAGTGATATGCTCACACTATTACCCGAGTGACGCAAACAAAATTTCAGTATTGAGCATCTTCACCTAATTTAAATTTAATCTCATGTTATTATGATATATTTTATAGTAATTGCAGATTTTTACTAAGGAAAAATAATTATTATATGTCTATAGAAGGGATGCGTTGTGAAGTGAATAGAATCATTATATAGCCCGAAAGTTGTGCTAAAGTGTTGGTGAATGTAGTGATGTCGGTAAACGTAAGATGCTGATTCATGCATGTTGATATAAGGATGAGAAGTAGGCACCCAGGAAGCACGTACCGTTTACAGATATACTGTATGAGGACACTGACCAAAAAGGAACCTCATTTGAGATGAGCTAGTCGAGCGTCACGTTAGGACATAATAATTCATCAATCACAAGTGGGCATACTCGCGCATATTCAATATTTAGGGTACATATAGTATCATCGTATAAGTCAAAATTGTGACTAAATAGGTGGGGACCACTGAAAGATAAGAAGCGAAAAGTAGTATAATCGGGATGTATTGTAACGTACCTGAATAAGACAATAAAATGTTTACTAATAGCTTTTACACAAATAATAATAAGTATATACGTACCATAACATAAGTACCTTGGAATGTATTTAATGATCAGTGAGATAAGTCTCAATGAGAAGAAGTAAGATTTGAAATCATGATATGACTGAGTAGGATTTATGGAGAAGTTGACCTAGTACTCAACATTATATAGCAAGCTACAAAACTTAACAAGCCAATATGGGGAGTTCAAAGTTAGATAGCGAATCTAAATAATTCATAACTTAATAATTTAGAACAATATTGAAAAAATGTTACAGACTTGAAAAGTATTGAATAACTGGACTCTCACTCACATTTTATGATTACAAGTTATATACCGAATTGAAACTGGTATGAATGATCAAATACAATATTAGAGAGCATAATACATCACCGATCAACTTCGGAAGTAATCACCTATAGTGCGGCAAATTAGAAGTATAAGAGACATCAATGCTATCATAAGTACGGCTCCCGAAAACTTTTAATGGCTTGTTGATATCTCACCTAATTAAGAATGAAACTAGATATATATAGTGAGAGATGAATTTGAAAATATAGTATGGTTTTACAGATTTATACGCAGAGAGGAGTCAATAAAGAATGAAAAAGAAAAGATTATAATCAAGTAAGGATAGGTATATCATGTAGAAAATTAAATTGGGAAAAGATTTTGAAGGCCTCTAATGTAAGTTACACCTATATAATTAATATAAGTATTAGCTTGACGATAATGACTGTACTAATGAGATATAAAAAAGCGAGTATGATCGTGGGAAAGAAACATAAAAATATATATATTATCTATATCCAATTTTAATAAAAAAGGTTTGGTAAACAATTGCGTAAATTTTATTGGTTACATATATATATATTCAAGTCAATTAGAAGGAATAAATTAAATTATTATCGAATCGCGATCCACTGAATGTATATAAGCGAATTCTTATTATAATTGAAGGATAAACATTTGGAGATAATGTACTAAAATTAGCAAATTATGGTTGTTCAGTTATTATAATATTTTTTATAGGTTTAGAACTTCCAATTTTCAACTCAGAGCGTTTAGAAAAATATTGTAAAAAAAATTATAGTAATCAGGTGAAACTTTACAAATCTATGAGTATAGTATTATACCGGAATTGGAGTAATTATACATAAAGGTCACATCCTTAAACTAAGTACTATATAATATACATGGGCGTCGTCTAAGTTGAAATAAAGGGGCAGAGGGGGTTCAGCATGCCCCCCCTAAAGAAGTTAGTTTACTTCCTGCAGATGTAGGATGTATTGGAGTAACTTATTAGCTAAACCTATCACAATTAATGGCTTGCATTTCCTACCGTACTTAAAAGAGGAATAATAAGTCTTTAATATATACAAAAAAAAAAAATCCTAGTTTTGAAGTAATTATTTTCTTATATATAAGTAACTCTACTTTTTACATTATTATGATTAATAATTGTAGTTATACGAGTTAATTTGTTAATGTTAATTATAGAGTCGCTGATAACTTATAGATCCAAGACTTCATAATAATAATTGACTCTGCCTATATCACTTATTTTAATCATAATATATAATATATTAAATTAATCAAATATATATTATATATATATAATAATATATATTTAAATAATTAATTAATATAATTTATATTATATTATTATAATTAATATTATTATAATATATTATTAATAAATATAGACTGAGTGTAATGTGTCTATGGAATCGGCCAGTAAGTGGAGGTTAAATATAAAATGAGTGTATGGTGTGTGTAGTGTGTCGTGTAATAGGTCTGAACCCGCCAAGTTTGACCCCGTTATTATTCCCAAAATGAATCCCATAACATATATAATGATGTCTATTATTTTCACTGTATTCCGTCACAATAATATAAAGTACCTTATTTATATAATATAAAACTATTAATAATATATATATAATATATATATATATATATATAATATTATATATAAATCTATCTATATTTATATAAATAATATATAATTAATATATATATTATATATAAAACTAACTCTAATATACCTATTATATAGTATATAATCACTATAATATTATAGCAAAACATATCACAAGTTGAGTCATAGCACGTATATGAGTTATAAATGGGAGCACATTATGTAGTGATAGCGAATGAAATTAGTACAAACAAAATTTACTAAAAACTCTTCCCATTGAAGGAAATACCAGGGAGTGACAACAAAAATAAGCTGTAGAGACTCTTTAGTTTGCATTCAAGTAACGTAGTCATGATATCGGCATTACACATTACATGGAGCTATGATCAATATACTCGAGAATTAATACGAGAAGTACTACTGACAACTCTGTTAGAATAGCAAGTTTCAAATGCTTCTACCACACAAGATTCAAAGACCTATTAGAAAATATCGTTCAAAACCAGTAAAGTATTTGTGGTATGGTGAGGAGAGCACCAATCCGTGAAAAGATAGAAAGAAAAAATCAGCCACAGATTGAATGTAAGTTTAAAAAAGTCTAAATCAAACTCGCTAAGAGCAACATGGACTTTAATGTGAATTATTAACACGATTGAGTAGTGGTAGGCAGCAGCACCGTAGCAACCATGCCAGATAAGCATAACAAAATATCCACGCTGAAGTTATTGAGACCGAAGATAACTTTAATAAAATTCCCGTATCTGAATTTCTATAACCATCCTTTAATATTGGTGAGAATTCACTGTGATTTTCACTACTGAAAAATACACCTGCTTTATGCATTAACATATCTAACAATTTCAGATTAGATGAAAAACTAACAAAAACAATCTGAAAATTTAAATGTTAAAGGGAACAATGAACATATGCTTCACATTTATATAAGTATATTTATCCTACTTCATAAAAAAGCGCATACGAAAGAAGAAGTCATAAGAACTAAATTGAAGTATACATAAATTAAATTAAGGAAGGACCAATAAAGAAATGAAGTATGCTAGAGAACAAGTATTAATAGAAATTAAACAGATCTTGTTGTCATTCCAAGTTAATAGAAAGAACACAATGTAAACTCTTACTTTATATTCTGGTCGACGTAATTAGAAATAAGATGTCAAATTATAAGAAAGATGATACTACTTAACGCCCAGAACCATTTCAAAGGAGAACCATATGAAATAGATAGAAAGTGATTACTCTTTAGGTACTAAAATACTGAGGCTGAAGAGAAATCAATGTATCATTGGCTTTGAGAATAGTACTGGAAGAACGAACAGGTTTAAAATCAGTGCTGGCAATATTAAATGAGTGGTACACAAATTGAAACATTGTGTGACAAAGAAGTAATTTATGAATTAATTAATTATTATTCATAAAATTTCAGTATTGAAATAATATTAATTTATTTGCACTTCAAACGCACAATGGAATATTACTATTTCTTAATTATCAATTTTTAAAAACAACATTAGCTCGTAGAGTATTGTTGAATGTGAATTTTCCAATTCATTGCAGACTAAGTATACGATTTATGGACGAGTTCTAGATTGAATTTTAATATATAAATAGTATTATATAAATTTTGTTGAACATATGAATGTGTTGTAAGAGTCATACCTCTCATATAAAAAAATTTTTCACTATGAACAAAAATTTGAAAATGTCTTAATTCTTTTAAATAAATATACATATATTATATAATATTATATATAACATATATAATTATGATATTATATTAATATTATATAAATGTTTAATATATATATTAATATTAATAATTAATATAAATTATATATATATAGCTATATAATAAATATATATATTAATATTATTATATTATAATTAATAACAAATTAACTATATAATTAATTATATAATATTAAATATATAGATAAAAGTATATATTAAATAAATTAATATATATATATATATAATATAAATATAATATTAATAAATATAAAATATAATATATAAATATATATATATATATATTATAAATAAAAATAAAAATATATAATATAATAGATTATAAATTAATATATATAATATAATATACTATATATATTAATATATAATATATATTATAATATAAAATATATTAAATATATAATATAGTATAATAAATAAATATTAATATAATTAATAATTATTAATAATATATAATATTATAATATATTAGTAGTTATTATAATAATAGTATATTATATATATTAATAATTAAACCTAATAATATTCTCTATGTATGTTATATTTATTAATATAAAATTAATATATATTAAATATGAATCTTATATTATATTAAATATAATATTATATTTTATTTATTATTATAAATATACTAAAATGAAAGCCAATAACTATCTACATGCCTTCTACTAAAACCACTTGATTAATAAGCCTGCTTACCCCCTCTTATCTTCCTCTCTTCCTAGCTGGAAGCTGAATTGAAATCACAGATTCCCATGATCTAATATATAATAAATATATAATTAATTTCATAGTTATCTACATCTATGATAAATCTATAATTAATATAGATAATAATTCATATATATAATATAAATGAATATATTTATATATATCTAATTAATATATCTAAATCTACCATATAATCAATTATATAATTAATATTATAATTATATATATTATATATAAATTCAGATAAATTATATATATATTATATATATATATCCTCAGAAGCGTTCTAATCTATGACTCTGGTGTTCCCTTCTTGCATGCTCGGTGCTGCCTTTAACGTGCGTAGCGTGACAGTTTAATCTTATGAACCGAGCCTGTGCGATCTTCTCCTACAAATTTCTTAAAGTTAAAATTCCTTTAATATTTTTTTGAGTAATTTGGCCATCTGAAAGTACCAACTCAGTCCATCTCACACTATACAATATAAAAGATTATGCTACAATTTAATTAAAAAAAAGTGAAGAATTTATATCCGCAATTTGCGATCTTCCCTCACATTTTCTCAATATCAATATCATACTCATTCACAGTAGTCTTCACCTTGAGCCTTCTCCCTACTACTCCGAGAACAAATGCTGAGATGCCGAAAATTTTAAGAATGTATACTCCACTCATATAAGTGTAAATCACTACTCATTCTTTATATCTATCAATTGTTTTACTATTTTTTTATCCTAATCTAAATTTGAAAAAAAACATTAGTTTTATTTAAAAACAAAAAATAACATTTATTTATTGTCTCTTAATATATCACAATTATTCAATACCTAATAATAATTTTTAAACAGACATCCTCTCGTATTTTATCAACATCTTTTATTTCTTCACTTTTTCAACCTCAATCATTGGAAAATCTTTCTTCATTGAATATTTTTCTAATCTTTTATTTTTTTTTGCTACTTAAGCACTTTATTTGTTATTTGAATCATCTTTCTTTTTCAGTTTTCTTTGATTACCCTACGTGATCTTATTCGTTTGTCCACTCTTCTATTATTCTACATTACTTTATCTTTTATCTTCTTTTTTCTCCCTATAATCTCAAAGAGCTCTAGAAAAGATTGTATGTGACACACCGAACCGAACCTTTTCACGAGTTGGTACGGTTCTTGTCAATTTATGAGATATTTACTTTATTATTTCTTGAGTCATCTTTTTTTATTTCTTGAGCCATCTTTCTTGTCACCCTTCATGTTTTTTTTAATAATTTTTCTTTTATCTCCTATTTGTATCTTTCATTGGAAAACATTTTCTTAGTGTTCTCTCTGTCTCAGTGATTTCATATAAGTTGTATTTCTTATATCAAAAATTTATAACTTCCAAATAATGTCCAGCTATATATAAATATATATATAATCATTATATCATCTATATTATATAAAATATTATTAGTAATTATATATAATTATTAGTTCTTTTATAAGATATATAGTAAATCATATATAATATAAGTATTTTATTTATTTCATTAATTTTATAATGTATATTTATACTTATATATATATTAAGTATCTTGTTTCCTGAGTTATCTTTCGATCGCTCTTGTTTCAACATCTTTCAAACAAGACATGGTATTGATCAATAAGTATATATGTATTCATATAATTATTATATTAGTATTTATTATATATCTAATATTAAATAAAACTATATGTATTTACATTTGATATTATGTTATATTTTTTATTAATTATACATTAAATAATATTATTATATTCTATCATTATTCTTTATCATATCTAGATTTTACTTATTAATTAATACTATAAGTTATATACTAAATTATATTGACTTTATATAGATAGTTTACTTATTATTTATATATTGATACTATTAATTAATTTATTATATATATATAAACATATAATACAACTATGAGTCTATTACATTTATAGTTTATTATTCTTATATATATCACTTAATATATTTTCTTATATATCTATATATCTATAGTATATATATGCTATATCTAACTAGTATTTCATTATATATACTACTTATTACTATAAGTTCTTATTATACTTCTTACTTACCTTACTTATATTACTTACACTTCTACACCCATTACATAACACATACGATTCTATAATTCCTCAACTCACAATATTATATCGTAATTACTACTTTAACTATACCATCATTATATTATATCTATATATACTGTATATATACTTATATAAACTTTTTATAACTTTAATAATACTAATATTCTAATAATAATAATCTAATTTTCTAAATTATTCTTTCTATTACTACCAAGTTATCTTATTCATAATAATTATTATAATACCAAAACCATATATATTTATTATATATATATAATTATAAATATACTATTATTATTGATCTACTAATATTATATTATACATTAATTATTATTTCTTCTCTTCTTTATATCTATCTTGAGTAACCTTCTATTTCTTAAGTAGTATCATTAACTCTCCTATTGTATTAATTATCTACATTATATTTTCCTTCTCTTTATCTTTTATTTATACTTCTTACATGCTAAGACGCGTACTATCATTAATTCTTACCTTCACTGCTACTTTATTAAATTATAGTATAATTATATATATTATACAGTCTAGATTAAGTAAATTACTGTACAAAAAAATTTGAGCTTCGATAAAGACGATCTACATTCGTTAACAAATAACATTATACATATTCTGATATTACTTGCCTTACCTTCTTGACGATAAGCCGGGAGATTTTGATTGCATTTGTAACTTGCCGATTTCACATTATCTTATTGTATACCTTTAATTTATTATATATCATGTATATTATGTTAAGTTATATTCTTTAATGCCTATTATTTTTCCCAAGTTTATAAAAGATGTAATTCTAGTACCTCTATTTCCATGTAAGTTTCTTCATCCTACCAATGTTTATGCTTCACCAATCACTTATGTGAATATCATGTTTGAGAGTTCTGTCATAATAGCGCATATATCTCCTCAATTTTACATTAATAGGCTTACTATTTTAATTGCTAGGCAGAGATTGAACTTAGTGCAGAGCAATACAAATACACTGATTATGAACATATTTTGTCGTAGAGTATTTATTAATATTATATTGTAGTTTATTAATCAAAATGAACCATTCTTTGTCAAATATGTAAGCTACGTATTGGAAATGTAATGAATATTTACAAAATCCTTCAACAATTTATTATAAATAAAATTACAGGTTACTCTAGTAATTTTCAACATGGGTGAATATCGCCCATCGCGTAAGGTTGTTCCTCGTGGGAGAAGGAATAAACATCTAAGGTTTTGCATTCACAAATTGCAGACAAAGTGAGTTCTTGTTATAGCATCTAGTAACTATACAGAAAGAGACAATTTATGCAAATCCCATATTAAAAATTATTCCAAACTAATTTCCTTATATAATACAGTGATTCAAGAACACAATAATCTGTGACAAAAACTCGGAAGTGGGACTTACTATATGAAACTTAATTAAAGTTCCTTAGAACTTGTATTTTTTACCTTACTAATCCCACTTAAGCTAAACCTCTCTGTCTTATGTGTATAACGCTTCAGTTTTAACCTTTCAAAATTTTACGAGATGATGTATAGGGTAAACTAACGTAATTTGTTTTGAACTGTATCAATCACTTTCGTAACCGAAAAAGACCTTTGGTATATTCTTAATATTATAATATAATTGCCCATACTATTTTCTTTTTAACTGTTACTTATTTTTATTGAGTGATAAACGCGTTTTCCTTTCCCACCAATGCATCCGAGTAGTCTGAAGTTCCTTTCCCATTTATCCATCGAAATAGCTGATCGAAAGGCGACAACATGTGTCGGTGGGGGTGATATTTCTGTGTGGAAACCGTAACCAGTACATGAGTGCGCTCTCTTTGTTCCATTTCCGATTTCGCTCGCACCGTAAATCTAACAATTATTATATGTAATCGGGTAACTCGGAAGAATGATGTGTATTTGATCGCATTCGTAATCGAGATGCCTATACACTTGAACTGAATCAAACGATGAATTTGGCAAGGTAAAAGTATTGCCTATCTTTTATTCCGAAGGCGTGTTAAGCTACACTTCATTACGCCAATTTGGCAACAAACACATTTAAAATTGAGTTGTAACTTTTCTTCTTTTACAAACATCGACGCGTCACACAACATAACTAGTGTACCTTCAATCGCCGTAACTTTTGAAACGAAGCGTCATACATACCTCTTATTTAACATAAATTTCCTTTATATTTCCGATTCAGCCCTCCGAGTTGTCGCAGAGGTTTTGAATATATTATTTAATATACTATTATATATATTATAATATTTTTAGTAATTATAATAAATCTCAGTATTAAGAACATATATATATATATTAGTATAATATATATAATATAAAAAAAATATATCAGTTGTCCTAATAAATATATACGTATATGATATATTGTATATATATAGTATAGATATATATATATATTAGAATATAATATAATATAGTATGATATATAATATATATAATTTATAATAATAATATATATTATATATATAATATATATATTTACTATATATATATATTATATTATGTTATCATATATAATATAATATATCCACTATACAAATGCCTGCTCACGTTAGGAAGCAAGCAACCTAGATGCCACTTCTCACCGAGTTTCCCCTATTACAGTCCCAGCCACCGCTGCCGACCACCTCCACAGATCAATTAAGGTTGTAATTTTCACGGTTGTTCTGAGATGATGACTAGAAGGATAGTCTAAGAAGAAATAATGAAAAGGTTTGGGGGGCCTGGTTGCACTTTGTGTAGATATTTGAGGTAATTTGGTTGATGTTGAATCTATTTTTGTAGCGTTTCAATTTTGGGTGGTGACCGCATCTCAATTTGACTAAAGATGACTGGATGTTTATTGGAAGTGAGTAAAATTCATATTATATTTCTGTTAGGTGTTCATTTAGTATTGTATTTGGTTGTCTGTTTCTTAATATTGTTTGGTTAGTTGAGTGGGTATTTTTTTGGAATATGAGGTGTTGTTTTGTGTGGTTTGATTATAACTTAGGATTTGTTCGTATAATATGGCTGCGGAAGAGAGAGGTTGTTTTAGTCTGCGATTGGTAGAGTTAGAGAGTGCAGTGTGCCAGGAGTATTGTGGTGACTGTGTTTTAGCTAAAATTGGATGCCTATCATTTCTAGGTATTTGTCAATTAGGTAGTATCTTTCTTTCATCGTGTAAGTGTTGTTGCAGTGTTGTAAGTGTACATCCTGTTATAATTCTGAGTGCTTTGTTTATGGTGGTTTGAGCTTTTTCATGCTTTCCTTGGTTAATAGGTGAAGCGTAGTTCAATGATGGACGGATGAATTGTTTGTATATGGTGATGGATGTCTATTTGTTATTTTTGATATCAGTACAGCTATGATTCTTAGGATGTTTAATTTCCTCTTTGCTGATGATGTTATGTTTTCTATGTGTTTTGAGAAAGTTATGTGTATCCAATGATACTCTTAGAAATTTGGGTGTTTTATTTAGTGGGATAGCGATGTTATTTATGGAAATTTGGGGATTGATAGTATCGACTTGACGGTCTGTTGTAATTAGTGTCATTAAGGCTTTGTTTGGTGATGTCAACATTTTATTATCTGTTAGCCAAGTCTGTATATGGTTGATGTATTGTTGGATTAAAAGGATTGCTGTGTTTAGATTCTAGTGTGTGGTAGCTATGGTGAAGTCATCAGCGGAGGTTGTCATGTTTGTGTGGTATGGCTGCATTAGATCTACTGTGAATAGGTTAAAGAGTTTTGTTAATCTGTATTTAAGTGGTTCTTCCCGATAGGAAGTTTGATAACCATTTCTTGAAGTTATTTGGATGTTTGATTTTCTTGTCTTGTGTATTAGATTGTGTCTGGGGAATGTATCGAAAGCCTTGTTTGTGTTGATTGCTATGAGTAAGGTTTTATGTGTGAGTCTGAAATTTAAGTCGTCCATTATTGGTTGTATAATTTTTGAGAAAGCTGCTGTGATGGAATGGTTTGGTTCTAAACCCTGTTGGAACTTTTGTTTGGAGATGTGTGGTTTTATTTTATTCATTATGTGCTTTCTAGAAGTTTACACAAGATGGATAGCATTGAAATTGGGCGATAGGAAGAGGGATATGTTGGGTCTTTACCTGGTTTTAATTTTGAAATGACAGTTGCTCTTTTCCAGAGGAAGGGAATGTGATTTAATTGGATGCAACTCTTGTATATGTGTGTTAAATGAGCTAGTGACGTATTTCCTAAGTTTTTAATGTGGATGTTTGAGATATTATCTTGGCCGGTTGCGGGTGAGTTTTTGAGGGTGTTTATGGTGTTTCTAATATCTGTTGGTGTTATTTCTATTGTTTGGTCGTGGTTGCTTTTTTCTTAAGTGATTTGATTATCTTCCTATTTTGCAGGTAGGTGGGTTTATAACTTTGTTTTGAGAAATGTGTTTCGAGAGTGTTGGTGTGCTATTTTGTTGTTTGTGGGAATTGAATGTTGTGATTTTTGATAGATTCATGATTGGGAGTTGGGTTGTTTTATTGAATTGTTTAATATTTTTATTATGGTCCACATTCTATTGTTGTTTGTGTTTTTTAGTTTTTTTGTAAGATAGGTTTGAAAATTATTTGAAGTATGTGTTTTGGTTAGGTTTGTGATTTGTGTGCTTAAATTCTTGATTTGTATTTCAATTTATTGCGTTTGCTGTGCTGTTTTATTTGAGTAAGTTTCTCTGTTTAATCAAGTTTGAGATTTCGGGTGTCAGTGTAGGTAATATTTTTTGATGTATCCCCGAGGTGTAGTTATGTGTGCGACTTTTTGAATTATTAAAGTGAAGTTTTTGGATGACTATATTTAGTGTTGTGGTATTTCTGATTGCTATTGATTGTGTGTTATTTTATATTCATTCTGAGAATTTTGTAAAATCTGATTTTTTGTAATATTGTTGTAGGTTTTCCTGGAGTATGGTTTGAGTTTGTTGTAATTTTTTATTTTACGATTATGGGAAGATGGTCAGGGTTTAGGACGGTTTGTGTTGACCATAGAAGTTCTGACTGAAGATTTGGGGAGCATAGTGTTTGGTCTGGAGATATATTTGATTGGTTTGTTTGTGATGGAATTCTACTTTGGAAGTTTTTATTGCTGAGGATGTTTAGATTTACTAGATTTGATATTAAGTGAATTCCTCTTTGATCTGCGCTTTGGGCCTTGTACATATTGTGTGATATGCAGTGAAAACACGTTCTATTATTGGGTTTGGGAGCTATGAGATATTAAGATTTGGGTGAGATTGGGTGTTGTCTAAGCTTCCGGAGCAGTGTGGTGAGGTATGATGTGAGATGTAGAGGTTTATTATGTTATGTGGCATTTTGCTGATCATAATAGTGAAGTAGAGACTGATATTTTGGTGGAATTGTCTTTTAGTGATGTTGTGATATGTGGTGATGTTTATATATATTATATAATATATAGTATTAGTATATAGTATATATATATATAGTATAATATAATATAATATATAAAATATATAATTATATATATATATATATATATATATATAATATATATAGTGTTTTACTATACCCTAGTTACAAGTTTCTCTTTAAAAGGATGTTTACAGATAAAAATACAAGATATCGAAAATTATCGCTGAACACTATCGTCTAACCATGCACTGTGACGTTAACGATAACAGTAATGACAATAAGAAAAGAGAAGAAAAAGTTGCCTACACGTTTGCTTATGTATATGAGTTAATATGATTGAATTTGGTATGTGTTGTTTTAATTTTTTTTATTTATTTTCTTTAAGGGTCAATTAATTTTGTGGAACAGAGGAAGCGAAGTCCCCCGTCGTCCCCCGCTGAGGTGAGAGCGAGCGCGCGTGAGCGCGCGTGCGCATACACTGCGATTTAATCTTGGGTGTTCCTTTAGTTTATAAAAAAAAAACTTTTTGTCAACCCTCATACTCTATTAAAATATTTGAATATAAATACGAAAAAAAAATCGATTACATCGCTGCGTTCGATATATATCGGTTAACATCCTTTTAAAGGAAAAATTCCTGTATTATATATATTATATAAGTATAATCAAAATTATATACTTGATATATATATGTATACCCAATATATTATATATATATAGTATAGTATATATCTATGATATATATATATATATATATATATAAAAATAGTATATATATATAGATATATATATAGTATGATATATATATATATATAAATGTAATATATAATATATATAGACAGAAAACTACAATGTTAAGGAGTAAAATTGTGTGAATAGTACACCAATGTTTTAGGAAACCTGATTTACTCATACACTAATTTTCTTTTAACAATACCAAACTTCTAAACATTTCATCAGACAGTCTGCCTCTTTAAGGAGAGTAAATATGAAACCGTCAAAACTACACAAAGACTTTCTAGTGGTGCTGATGATGGTAGTGGGGGTATAGTATTTTAAATACAAAATTTGATAAAACAAGCCAGGTAAAAACTGAACGTAGAGATTCCATAAGAAAGATTTTGTTGATCGGCAAAAGTACTTTAAGAATTTTCCATTCCGTCGAATCTTCGCTTTGTAAATCGTGGTAGGGCCAATGATATTTTCATAACTGCAAAAAAAGTCACCGACTTACTTTCAGAAACTCATCATCAATTCATAGATTTTATCGGCTATTTTCTTGGAGGGTCTTTTTATAGAACTCACCAGCACTTTTTGGACTTTTTTTTTCATTGCAAGTGTATATCGATGTCACTAGTTAATTGCACACTTTAACTTGAATCTTTGGATTTAACACAGAAGCAATATTGCTATTTTAGTTTCATGGCGTATATTAAAACTGAGAAACTTCCGAAACCTATTTGAAAGACCCTTTGAAAGGTAATAGAATAGGGCGCAAGTCGAAAAGAAAGCCCACGCTTTTAGGGTCTGTAGTATCTCGTCAATGTAATGAAGGTTCATCCCATGTCAAGTACCCACAACTTACCAACTCACAACCCCGCCATTCTACTCCTGTTATGCCCATTTATTCTAGCCTCTGCAAACTCTCATGTCCTCTCGTTCAGGCATTCGCTTTTTTTCTTCGGTCTCCCAGCCGGCCGATTCCCAGCACACTCACCACTATACATTCTCTTAACCAACCGACTATCATCCACCCTTTCCATATGACTAAACCATTTCACTGTACTCTCGTTTATTCTCTGATTTACGCCCTTCTTCACCTTACAAAACCCCTAAGTGCGTTCGATTCCCCCTCATTGTTGTCAATTTCTCTCTCAGCGAGCGCTAACAGTCTCCAAAGATTGTCCATCTGAAACTATGTACCTTAAGAATCTATACCTCTTAATTATAGACCATAGTTTCCCTAATATGCATTAACACAGGTAACAGCATACCCTCGTGCAAAAACACTAGCACAGTTACAAGAGTTACAGTAGTTGCCCTTCAATCCACTCAAGATTAAATTTGCAGTAACCAGCCCACCTTCCTACTATTCACAACTTTCCTAATATCTCTCCCTTATTCGTCCATTTCATCCAACATAATATCCTAAAATTTTGATCTCGCATATATACTTTGTTCCTATGCTGCTCAATTATCTAACATGATTTCCAACACGATCTTCCTCATTTACTACCATAACCTTATTCTCTTATCTACTATTACTTTCATCCCTATTTTATACACGCCTGCCAAACCCCTCTACCGATCCTTTCAACTCTCTTTAGATTCAACCAACACAAAAAAATATCATCCACTATTAAAAGAGCATATATAGCATTGAGAAGCTCTACACTCTTTTGTGATGTGTCCATCGATTCCTAGCACATTCCCTGCCACCACAACTCTAATTCATTCATAACTCACCATTCATATATAAATAAATAACCAAGGAAACGAACCCATCCTGCCTTCACTCGTTATTAATATAATAAAATCACCTTTCCTACTTCCCATATATTTCTTACACACTCTTCAACTATCACATAACTCTTCCTTTTTAACTCCATTCAAGAAGCTTACCAGCACACCATAAATTTGCAACAGATGGTTCCCTTATTAATCCTTTAATACGCTAGTTGCAAAAACACAAAACTTTAATTCATTTTATTCTTCTTTTTTCTCATTTTGACAATCATTTTCAATGTAAAACTTGAACCCACAAATCCTCTATCCGCACTCCTCAAAATGCAATTGTTCTCAATAATCCAGCTTTCATCTCACTTCGTCACGTTTATCTCTTTCACAAAATAACCAGCATATTCTTCAAGACAGCACTTCAATAAACAAATTTAACTCTTATGTTTTTCTCTGATCTCCCATTTACCATTATAGTATTAGGTGTTTACTATCTAATTGTATGCTTCCTTTTTCCTTAAAAAATCTTCTAGAACTTCTACGCCAAGAAATGCTCTATTTATGCTTAATACGAAAATTCTAAATCAAGTTACGTATAATCATGCCATCTCATTACTTTTTTTTATTTCACAAGTATTCCTATTCCTTCTATCCCTGCAGATTTACCTTTCTTCCACTTTCTCATCCTTCACATTACTCTCCTCCTTACTAAGGACCTCATATCAAAAATACCTATTTCATCCTAATTTTACACCAATCAATATCCTACAATACATTACACGATAAACCACTTTATTACTTACTAATTACGTGCATAATATTTTTGTAACCAGTTTCCTTTCACTCTCTTCCTCCACATCTCATTTCATCCGTAACGTAAAGCTTCGATCCCTGTTTCTAATATTCATATGCAGTTCCCCTTTTCATTCATTAACTCTTTCGCGCTCCATCCTCTCGTAAAGACTATTCCTTAATTTCCCTTTGTAACTTCCCTTTGTAATTTCAATTTGTAACATGTTTACCTCATTAATTCCCTATGTTGCATCTTTTAGTCTTTCCTTTTTTCCTCCTTATGATTAATTCCAAAAATCTATCTTTAACCTTGCAATCTATTTATCTTTAGCAATCATTTCAACCATCTTGCCTCTTAAAACATTCAATAGTATTGCAGCTCAAACTTAGCTCTATATTTTAAAAGTAAATATGAATTCTTTATTTTCCTTTTTTTACTTTATGCCCACCTACATTTGCTTTCTCGTTTGATTTACATTCCATATAATCACCCTTCTATTTTGTTTCCTTCATAAATGGACTCGCTCTAAATGTCACAATCAACTGACTTATTTGCGACCTCTTAAATATTTTTCCTTATTCTTTTGTTACCTTTTTCTTTTATTACTCCACACTATTTCTTTATTCTCCAACTATCCTACTTAACCATCTTTCCTTTCCCATATATATATATATAGTATATAATAGTATATAATATATAACATTTATATATAATCTATATACTTAGACATAAAAATGCATTATCTAAGACTACAATTTTATTTACTTAATAAATATTAAAATATGATATTATTTTACTATTTTTTTTTATTTTTTATTATTTATTATTATTATATTTTAATTTAATTTTATTATATATTTATAAATTATATAATTAATATAAGTTAACTAACATATAATATATATAAATAATATATATTAAATATATATATATATTAATATAATATATATATATATATAATATAAATATATAGATATATATATAATATATATATAAGTATAGAGTATACTATGAATATTATTATATAATTATATTATTGTTACATCAGCTTTTAAAATAATTTATTTTTCTTTGTAAACCTTTTAATTAAAAATATCATTATATCGATTTATCGATTTTTTTCTCGATACATCAACTATGTACGAAAATTCAAAAAGTGCGTGATACTTGATATTTCCAAGTGTGGATTAAATTTTTAGTGTGTGTAAGTCTCATAAAGCGATACTCTGTGATAATTTATCCGATATTTAATTGTTAACGTTCGTGTATAGGGTTATAATCGCCGTATATCATTTTGTTATTTTTTTCTTATATAACTTTTATTCTTCTTTTTTTCTCTCTTATTTCTTTCTTCTTCTTCTCTTTTCTGTCTTCTCTTCTTTTTTTTTTTTTTTTTCTATCTTTTCTTTTCTTCTTCTCTCTCTCTCTCTTCTCTCTCTCTCTCTCTCCTCTTTTTTCTTCTTCTCTCTCAAAATCATCACATCATACACACTACACCACAATCACTAACACACACAACACACATTATTATCTAAATTATAATATTTATTTTATTTATTTTTATTTATATTTATTATATTACTTATTTATTTATTATATATATTTGGCTCTTTCGTCTTTATTATTATTTTCTTTTATTAACGCTTTATATATATGTATATATTTGTTTTTTTATTTATTTATTTTCTAATAATTTTTATATTAATATATTTTATTTATATTTATTTGATTAATATTTTAACCATTAGAGTTCATAATCTTTACTTTTTCTCAATCTATAGAGCAAAACAGACAATTGCTTTTTGCAAAAATGTAAAAATTCTTTCTTGTTTTACAAAGTTCGAGTGAAAATATCTAATTTTATTGATACAAATTTTAAAAGAAAAAAAGATTAAACATTAAATTCCCTTTAAAAAATAAATACTGTGTCTAATTCTAAATTATATGTTGTCCTATGATTAAAAATCTGTATTACAAAACATAATTTGTATTCTTCCTCTACTGTTGGATGTAACCTGTGATTTTTAGTAACTGATTTTTTGGAAACTGAATTTGTAACTGTGATTGGAACCTGACTTGGAACTGTGACTTTGTACTGACTCTTTGGAACCGACTTAAAACGTTTATATTTGGACGGTGGATTTTGAGATCGTATTCTGATATCCTTTGAATTAGGTTTTCACAAATATATATTTCCTTTTTTTTTTTTTTATCGTTTTTTATATTTTATTCGACGAAGGGATTCGGAATAGCCCTTACTGAGTTCCTTTTCTCGTCTGTGTAGAACGTTCGCTACGCTTTGATTTCAACGTCCTTGTTTAATAATATATTGAGTCAGTTGAGTTGCGAGATTTTTTAAACCTTCCTCGACTTTATTGGTGATTTTTTAAATCTTCCTTGTTAGACTCTCTACTGTGGAAGATAACAATGAACCTTTTTTGTTTCAGTATAAATTATTAATTAAACCAAAATTATATTACTTTATAGTTTCTTTATCACTGGGTATAATATTAAAATCTTCTGATATTGCATTTACTGTTGCAAATTTGGTTATAATGTAATATACGAATTAACTATTCGTGAGTCATACTCTCTAATTATTAACAAAATGGTAATTTTTTGATCTGTGTGAAGATATTCAAGCTCAAAATATTGGACATTTTAAATATATAAATGAATGTATAATATGTACATATTTTACATCCATTATTTAACAAATTTCGAATTATTAGTTATATATTAGTTTTTATTATTATTTATTTCTAAGAAAATATATTATATCTATTTTTGTGTTGTACGAACACAATTTAACACATTGGCATCAAATTTTGCCAAATATGTGTTTAGAAATATGTGAGAATTTAGTTTTTAAAATAATTATATCTTGATTTATTATGTTATATTCCATTTTTTTTTTATTATCATTTTTTATTATATATTTTATTATATATATATATCCTTTGCTGAAATTCTTGTTACTTTATAATCCTTTTTTTTTCCTAGTCAGTGTATACAGTTTCGGAACTCTTTTCAAAAAACCCTTTGACCGAAGACAAAAAAAAGATAAACGGAAAGGATCAGCATATACTATATTATTATATATATATATAGTATATATATATAAATTACCCTATTAATATATATAATATATACTATATATATATATATTAATATATATTAATAGATTAAATATATATCATAAATATCTTAAATAATAATATAAAACAGTTTTTCTTATCTCTCTATTTGAATATACATTTATTATAATATTATATTATATATTATCAAACATATAATATTATACTAATATATTATAATAATTATTAATATAATATATTATATACCATATATTACTATGTATAAATAATATATTAGTGAGTATATATATATATATTATTAATTATATTATCATATTTTATATATATATATAATATATTATATTTGAATTACATTTATGTTCAGACGCTACTTACTTTTAAGAATAATTTTTGAATTTATGTTAATTCCCTATTTTTATTTAATCAGATATTATTTTCAATAGTTTAATATATATATATTATTAGTATATTATTATTATAAATTAGCTTTGATAATATATATATTATAGGTACTACACGATTTGTGTCTCACGATTTGGCTCGGTAGTTTACCTCTATTGTAATCTATATATCAGTATACATCTTTGTGGTGCACTCACGAGTCGGTTGCTTTAAAACAAACGCTTAAAATTTTCCCTTGAATGGGACATTGCAACAGACACACAATTATATATATATATATTAAATTAATAATTATATATATATATAGTTATTTTATTAATAAATTATATATATAATAATATTATTATTTAGTTATATATATCATATAATAACAATATATTATATATATAATATATATTGTTATATTAATATTAATAATATATTAATATATATATATATATATATAATGCTTATATATAATATATAATTATAACTATATATATACCTCTATATATATAATTATAATATATAATTAAATCATATATATAATCATATATAAATATATATATATAGCTAATATAAATATAATATACATAATAATATTATATATATATATATATATATATATTAAGATAATATAAAAGAATCGATAGGGATTGAAGGCTGATTCTAATCAATATCGGTACAATCTTTAATCATTGTAAATAGCTCGGAAAATCGAATCTAAAAGATAATTCAGAATGGTGGTAGTGTATTGACTGATACTTTAAATTTATTTAACAACAAATATTTTCGTATCTCTTCAATCTTTCTTTCCAGCAATCCATTTAAGGTCGCAAAGTTTAGACTGATAATATTACATATCATCACGCAATGCTCTCTTATTTTTGTTTTATTATATATGATTCTACATGACTTCTTTTTCTTTATATAGCTTTTATTTTGTGGGAATATTTTTCTATT
>JABUQX010032283.1:0-47500 GCA_015478945.1 Trachelipus rathkii
TAGTATAATATAATTATATAAGGCTATATATCTATAGCATTCAGTAGTCTCTACTATCAGGGAGATATTATATATATATATACTTGAAAGCCTGTAGTATTTGGTAATATATTTAGCTATATATTATTACTTGATATATATATATTAATATATAATATACGGTTATATATGATATAGTTATATAAAAACTCTATGAATATCAGTATAGTTTTTTATCACGGTATATTATTATGTTATATATATGAGTTATTTTAGGGATTTAACACGGAACAGAAATATTTTGGTTCCGGCCTGAGAACGAGGAACTTTCCGGACCCTTGGTAAACGTTCGAGGCGCCGGAACGGAGACCTTTTTGACTTCCGCTATAAGTTAAATATTCGCAGTTGGTTAAAGCGCTGTATGATAACAACGTGGAGGTCATTCAGTAGTTCCCCTATGGGCATCAACGGGTGTTAGTTTGAGAGTTATTTGCCATACTGGTGAGCTCTTAGTTTTCTGTAGGCCAAAATTTGAATATTAAGATTATAATATTTATTAAGTAAAATAGGGAATATACTATATAAAGAAGTTCTACGGGTCTTCCAAGTTTAAAAGCTTTTTTCAGATGAAAAGGCATTTTTATTCTGAGAGGCTTTTTTTTCAGAAGCGGGTACGTGTTTGAGGGATAATGAGAATCATGGTTCTAAAGCTCCACAACATGGGACGAGCATACTTGAATTTTCCACTATCCTACGCATATTATAATTTCAAACCATAAAATGCATATTTTGGACTAGATCTCTTATACAAATTGTATGAATTATATTTTGGTGTTTTGCTTAAACAGTTTAGTTAATATGGTGTTTTGTAGTAGTTTCTACTTTAAGTTAATTTCTGTTTAAATAATAATCTCATTCTCACACTCAATAAAATCAATAATAATAATAATATAATAATAATATAATAATAATAATAATAATAAATCAGATAATCATATAATAATATAATAATAATTTAATAATAAAAATAATATATAATGAAATATAATAAATAATACACTGGTGAGACTGACATGAATTATTCTTGGAACGAGGATTTCGGCAAGCATATGAATTATTGATATATTTGGACTGCCGTTGCTTGATTCCCAACAATGGTAATCGGGTTTTGCGTATTGCACATCAGCCTTTTGTGGAGAATATTGAGTGTAACACAGACACACCCCTGAGATTTCTGTAAAATTTTTATGATTGTTTATAGTACCTTTTTCCAAGAGGCGTCTGTTCGCACTTTCCGCGGGATATTATATATATATATATACTCTAGTGAGGTGAGGTATATATATATAAGTATAATACATATATAAAGATTTGCAACCATTTAATCAGATAATCTTAACTTTATAATTATCATCTAAATTTTCTCATATGTAAGAGAAGGCAATGTGTCACACAAGTCAATTTCTATAATATTTTCTCATATAATAAACTCAAATATGAAGTGTTATAAAGACAACCAAAATGTGTATACATAGTTGATTTGGAGTTGAATCGTGGATGGCATGATCAAGATGTCAACAATCCTTATTTGCTTCCAGTGATGACGAATCCTGAAGTATTCTTTATTAAAATACTTAGAAAGACATTTAGCTGATTAATGGGTGAGCTATATATATCTTATATATACTCTATTATATATAGAACTACTAATTGAATTCCGACTCTACTTATTATTATCATCCTTAAATATGTTTATGAAGAGTTTATTAAATCCAGTAATGCTTTCATATTTAGAAAAAGAAAAATATCGTAATTTATTTAAAGATATATCATATATATATATATATATAGTATATATGATATATATATATATACTATATAGTATACATATATATATACTACAATATATATATATATTATAATATAATATATATTTATACTATATTAATATATTATATATATCATATACCTATTTATAATATACTAATATATTATATATAATATATATATACTACGTTATATATATATATACCTATATATATACTATAGTATATTATGAAGGGAGAGACCAAATCAAATAGATATGAAAATGTCTTCTCCATAGATATTGGTTAAAGACCATAATAATACAACTATGATAAAGAGTAATATGGGACACAAGGGGGGGAGTTTGGGTAGAAGGAGTGTTTTACGTTTCAGAAAACATAACTACAATGGTAGTAACTTTCTCTTCGTAGACAGTCTACTGTGCATAGCGTCTGAATATCCCTCATCAAGCTCCAACAATAGTCCCTGGCGCATCGATATTGGATAGCTCACCACTTTCGCCTTGAGGAAACAGTCTTATCTATGAACTTAGATCTTGATGGAAGCGATTCACCTCTGCTGCTATCACTTCCACATCCGCCTAGGTTACCCCGGAAATTTGCTCTAGGTGAGACTGTAAGTAGTGCCAACTTTATACTCATTCTACATTCATTAGAGAAATGAAAATCTGTCTAGCAGTTTCTGTTAAATATTATGGTTCGTCCGATCCATTTTTTTTCAGTTTTCTTCTCTGGTTCTGGCAACCAGATTAGAAAGTTCCATATCTGAAAGATTTTCAATAATTTCTATTCGCTCTATTTCTTTAGGTGAATTAGGAGAGGATGGAGAGGACACTGAAATTATAGGTAAGTTCATTTGGATTTAGCGTATCTATTAAAAGCGTAAATCGAGGTAAGCCCTCATTTGGGTTTGGCATTTTCTTGCACTTTTAATTTTTATTGGTCTGGAAGGTTGCCACTGTTTCTTCAGTCACTTAAACCTTCAAACTCAAAGTCATCTGAGTCATCCAAACCAGCTTATTTCTAACATGTCTTGATAACACAGTTCCCTATTATCTGTTCCATACATATGTATGCGCTTCTAGTTTAAATTCACATTTCTACCGGTCTCTAGTCACCCGTCTATGTGTGCCTATCGTTGCAGCTAATATTGTCATATTACAGGTGAGCTATCTATTTTATAAGTGCTGCGCCCACTCTTTTCAAGATACTCATATCTTACTCTTTTTCCTTTTCATATATATAATCGCTGTGGTTACAATCCATGTTTCTCGTAATTCACACGTTGTGGACTTTGTACTTCGTTTTCCCTCATTGATTCAGGTACAGTAGCGTAAACCATATTTTCTTAACTATTAATTACCTCATAAGGGCCATGGTAACGAGGACGGAATTTGTTAGTTACCAAATCACCCGGTAAATGTATTTTTAAACCTACTTATATGGTATGCTGATTGAGCATATATCAGACCTGAGAGAAGTGTGATAATGTAGAATGTCCAAATGCTATCGTTGCCAAAATAATATCGTTCAGTTCTCCAAGATAGTCCGCTAATAGGTGGTGCTGTTGTATGTTTTTGGAGAATATATTGGCACGACAGGAGATCAGACTTTACATTCGGAGAAATTTGGTTCTAGTATGGTTATTATATCAAATAACTAATTCTTGCAACTGACATCCCACACAAAGTTAGGTGTGATAATGATTCTGTTGAGAGTAGTCATTGCGTGAAGGTATACTGAGAGTTAGATAAGTTCTATTAACTCTCTTCCCCAGCTCCATTTGATGAAGTGAGCTTCAGAGTGTATGTCAAAAATGTGTCAGTAGTATCTGTAGTGTAAGTTGTATAGCCATTTTCTTCAAACTCTGGGACCGATGAATTCCCCCGACCATTAATCTAATACAATATTTTCTTTGGTTATGTTTGGGAGATATGGTGAAAATAATTTTCGTATTGAAATCTCAGTTAGTCTACTGTTTTTAACAACTTTTTATATGTATGGGAGGACTTCGCAGCGATCCCCCATTTGTAAGTGGGTGGTTGGTCTGACAAAACACGTATAACTAATTCCGCGGAGTAATGTATTTGCTCGTTGTCTTGGTTTTCGGGTAATTGCTAATCTACAGTTCCATGAGCCACCATTCCGAGATTGTGAAATATCACGCTTCCGAGTATTTTTATGGTTGGTTGGAAGGTATAATATATATTATTCAGCTAATCTCTTTATGTGCCGTGACCACTTGCAACATGTTGTAGCAATGTCATAAACATATATCATACAGCTTTGGATCTGGCTGTCCCCCAAAACCATACACTTAGTTCTAGCAACACGAAGCGCATAATGCTTGTTTATTTGCGCACTATTAATGCAGTTTCGAAAGTTAATGGTGGGCATTTAATTCCGCCAAATGCTGGTGAAAGTGCAGTGAAACAAGGGACGATGTGAAGTTGTTTCTTCATGAAACAAAATTCATCCTGACTGCGCCGTAGTATTACCATCATTTAAGGACTATATATAAGTAATACTTTCTTGAAAAAGTGAAATCACGTTATAATGATGAGACTGTACCAAGGCCTATTCATTTTAATAGCCTGAGTATACAGTCTAATGTACACCACTTTTTTAATACCTGATCGATAATTTTGTTTGATAGTCATGTATTTTACTTCAGGTGTTACTGGATATTTCCATCGCCATATATGTGATATCTTCAAATGAATCCAATTATAGATAAATTGATGTATTCCTAGGTGTTTTGGGGCACCTCCCACCGTTTTAATTTGATCCTTTGTTCAACCTACGCGCAGTTAGTATGACTAAATAACTGGTCCTTCGATGAAGCTTGATGTTCGACTACTAAGGATTCATACTTCAGCAAATCATATTCCTTACTTCTTCTAAAACTTATTTTTTACTTTTAATTACAATGGTTTTGAATTGTCAATTGTTTAGTTCCCACTAATAAGTTATAGTGGAATCCTCCCAAACATAATAGAGCACAAACTTTATTGGTTTGTTGACACCCAAATTGCAAAGGCTTACTGTTCCCATAATATACTAATACTTTAGCCTTGAAAAGTGTACCAAAAGCCTCTATGGCCTGCACTATTGGCAATTGTCCTGTATGCTTCATGAGACGGAGTTGTTTGTAATGGAAATGTTACTGGCACTTTCTCACACTGGTTAATTTGTATGTTGCAAGCGGTTGTCTTATCACTCCTGCACAACCCTCCATTCTTCCTCTATTTCGGTGAGACCTGCTTATAATATCGTGTATTGTACCATAAAGCCATACTGAGAAACTCTGGAACAAAGAATCTCCCCCTCCTGGCATTTGAACTTCTGCATATCCAGCAGGGATCTGTTTCTGATCCTTTATGTCTTCTTCTTTGATGTCAGGAACAGGTGATCGTGACAAGGCGTCAGCGATGACATTTTCCTTCCCAGGAATATAGATTAGTTCATAATCTATATCATTAATTTCTTCTAATGTTCGAGCTACTCTTTGGTTCACAAGTGTCATGTTGTTCAGATAGAGTAGTGGCTTATGGTCAGTATGGATTAAGACTTTAATTCCATACAAAAATGGCATAAGAGATTTTACAGCCCAGCGAATAGCGGCTACTTCGCGTTCCGTAGTACTGTATCTCTGCTCTGCCTTAGAGAAAGTTGTTGAAATATAAGCAATGGGACGATGTTCCCCATTTTGTTCTTGAGCTAAACAAGCTCCTGCACCTATATTGGATGCATCTACATACAATAGTAAAGGTGAAGCATCTTCAGAGCGATCAGGGTAAGATAATAAATGAGGATCTGCCAAAGCTTTCTTTAGGTCTTCAAAAGCTTTTTGGCATTGGGCAGTCCATTTTACGTTCTTTAGACTAAGTAGCTCAAATAGTGGTTTTGCCATTTCTGAGCACCTGGGAATGTGGCGACGGTAAAAATTTACCATCCCAAGGAATTGTCTCACTTTCCTTATCGTTGTTGGAGCGTTGGTAAGCTGAGAAAATCATGATTCCCCTGAAAGAATTTTGATATCCCAAGGGAATCATACTTCATTTCAGAAAACACTAAATAGTCCCCTAGATAAATTATAGCACACGTTGTTGCTAGAAGTTAGATGCTCGTTATATACTTCGTGGCAGGTATTTATAAGTTTTAAACGCACATTTACAAATCACTAAAACCCTATCTAAATTTTCAAGGTGTTTACTAAATGAGTCACTGATGATGAGGACATCATCATAAATATACCATGACAGCTAGTCGATGGTATTTTGCGCTTAGAGCCGATTTCTATCACTAAAGCTCGCCGGTCTGGCAAATGTAGCAGGTTCACCATTTTGACTCCAAAATGGCATTCTACGGAGGTCATATTATTCCATGGTTCGAAGTAGGAGGGAAGTGGTCGAAAGCGGTTTTTTCCACAACCTGTCTTCGTCCATTTCTACCTGGTAATAACCCTTCAGCCGGTTTTTATATTCGAGCCTGTTTGCACCACTATTAAAGTACAAAGCGACTCTATTAAATTAGGAATGGGAAATGAAACTGTCCTCCTCTGGTGCTTTATTAATGCGCGGATAATCAATGCATACACTCGTATAGTGCCATCAGGTTTTTTGCGATTGGCAGCCACTGGAGCAGAGTAGAGCGGCGACTTACTCCCGTTTAACAAGCTCGGAATAATATACAGTCCATTCATCCAAGTTGTTTGACAATTATAACACTGTGATCTGTACTACCTCTGCTCAAAACTGGCCCTTGCACAGTCTTCATTAGGTTACTAATGCGACCTGGAATCTTCTGTCAGTTCTGTCTCCTATCCTAGTATGTTTTAGTAGGAGATGGATACACACCTACAATGCAGAATCCCGTCTCTAGAGGCTGAGTACTTGTGCGGAATATCTTAGAAAAAGGAGGGTTAATAACCTGGATTTCTTTCTAAGGGTGATAGTGTCTGACCGTCCTCTAGACGAATGCGTTTCTGGTGGGAAGTCAAGGTCCATAAGATTCACTACTCTCTCTATATTTGCTTCAGTTGAGAAGTCATTCAGGATATATTATCGGCTGCACTTATTACCAGCTACTGTGCATATTATGTGTCATAATACATAGTGCCGAATCTTGTCTAGCTCCTGACCTTATCTTAATCTCGTCATTGTACTATTATGCCGATAGATATTCGTGAACTCATTATGGAGTAGGTCTATCTATTTGGTTTCTTCACCGAAATGATAGAATCACCTCGCTGTACGCTAACTATTCACTTATGGTCTAGTGCTTGGACTGTGTTTTTACCTCAGTAGTGTGACGTCATGGTGCTATATGTAATCCCGTGCTTCTAAGATATGCTTTGAGTGTGAGGATTAGAATACCAATATGACTTTGATATAACCTTGTACATACTTTTTTGGAGTGGGTATGGTATGTATAGAGATATTCGTGATCTCTCAATGACTTTGCGGCGTGAACAAAACTCGATATTCGTGTATTTCCACTAGTATGAGCGAGATCGAGTATGTATCAATGATCAGTCAGTGTCAGAAAGCTGGTGTCTACTCCCGAAATCATAACTTTATATCTTCACGTCGTTCTGCTACAAGAAGCCTCAATTCACCAAATGAATAAATTCAGCCGTGTGTGGTCGATTGGACTGCCAGTGTAGATATTTAGTCTCTTATCACACGCAATATATTAACTATAATAATATAATAATAATATAATAATAAATAATACACTCGCAAAACGCTGCAATTAATTTGCAGTAATAATGATATATTATCATCAAAGGTGAAATATATTAATTACTAATAAAGTATTAACAATACAAGTTATAATTGAATGAATAACATAAATGTAAATGAATTAGTAATAAATTCCAAATAGATAATGAGGTAAATAAATCAGATCATAATACCATCATACATAATCAGAGGAAAAATAGTATTATGTCAATATAATAATAATTTACCAGTGACAACCATAATTACACATTATGAATGGTGTCTCATGATATAAATAATGAGGTAATATTAATTATTACTGATTGAAATATCCATAATTATATTCATACACATAAACTATGCAAGATAAATATATAATAAAATCTTATATAATCACATTAATAGACTCTCATGTAATAATATGACTCTACAAAAGTAGACATTGCATCAACTATATAATAATTATTTACTGAGATGTTGATAACACAATATAATCGAACCCCTGATGTTTACATAAGTCACACTATGACGTATATTCTAATTGTGTTAGTTTAGTAGTGTCAATGCCCAGGTTGCTATAGCATGCCTAGAGCCATGAGGTATTTGTGCTTCACCTATATAGATCAAATAATCACTTTTCAATATTACTTACCATCCAAAATAAACATCCCACACAATATATACTATTAGATTGATTTCCTCTATCATAGTCGTTTTGTATTGTTTTTTTTAACAGTTTATTTTTTATGTGTACTAAACTCTGAGATTAATATGTTAATATAAATGAGATTATTTGGGAAGTCACTATCTTTACGCTGAGATCGCTAATAATCGATTAAGGATAAGCTATTCTCTGACGCTCATAAATACTTTACTCATTATTTGAGAATGATAACAATGTGATTTCAAGTTTACTAAACCCGAATTTTTTTCTTCTGACTCTGATGTTCTGACTCTGATGTGTGGTCTTCCACATCAGAGTGACCTAGTTTCCCCTTCTTGGCTGTTGTACAATCCTGCCCCAAATGTTCTCCTCCAGCTATAAAAGGACAACATTAATCAACATCATTACCCTTCTAGAGTATGAAGAAATGAGTCATGAAAAATATGTAATTGAGATGTCACTTGGCATCCTCCAGATATCTAGAACAATTTATTTCTTTGCCTGTAAGCAAGTTATTCGAAAAAATGGTGTGCCCTCTCTTTCCGCCAAATGCTGGGCAGAAAAGTCACTTAGCAATTCCCTGCACTGTGTGTCCTGGTTTTCTTGCAAAATCAATGTAACAGAGTAACTGCTTCAAGGATAATTCTTTCTTTGATGGAGATATTATTTGACTACACTTCTAGTGGGGGGAGTCCTCATTCTTTTAGTGATCTTTGAGTGGCAAAACGTCAGAGATATAAGTCTTT
This sequence comes from Trachelipus rathkii, assembly GCA_015478945.1. Classification (NCBI taxonomy): domain Eukaryota; kingdom Metazoa; phylum Arthropoda; class Malacostraca; order Isopoda; family Trachelipodidae; genus Trachelipus; species Trachelipus rathkii. Next base: position 8,942 of record JABUQX010032283.1, read on the forward strand.
AGGACTGACACTCTACATACATCGGAATATAATTTAAGATGTTTTGATTGAATATATTGGTGCGGCTACACCTCGGTGGAATAATTTAGTTGGTCTTCACTACTGCTAGTGAGTGAAATCTGAGAACTTTCGGTAAGGGCTTCCAGAGTATCCCGGTGTGTCACTTTAGTGGTTGTAGATAAATGTACTCAGGATATAAGCGTGATACTATTGGAGCGCTGGATTAATATGAAGATCAAACATTCAGTGTTGAGTGTGATGAGATAACGGCACCTAATAAGGATTGATTGAGTGAGAGGGTTGCTATACTATAGTATAGTGAGAAGTAAAATACATCGGGTTATCTAACAGATTCCCTATATTATTTTCACATGGTGACTATAGTCGATGAGGTGTATGTCAGATATATATGTTTACTCCACATTAATGTTCAGTACATATAAAGATACATAAATTCAATGCATATATATGCACCAAGTTAAGGAACTTGAATAACAATACTACATCAAAATATTAGATTAGTACATATCTACTGAAATATACTAATCAAATAGATAAGCACTACATTACTTATTGAATCTATTTTAAATTATATATACTGATCTGATATAATTACTACTTACACACTGAATATATTATCCTACACTTGGCATATTCGATCACACTCTCTAGAAGTATTTATCTATCAGACACTACAAGAAAATTCTGTGATGATACGAGCTATTCTTTTGAGAGATGATACATACTTCTAACGTCTTAATCATCTTGCAAGAGAAGATTATCCTATTATGAGTTATATATATAATTCAAATTATATTACATATATTTATAATACATGAGCATCATAATTGAAATAGGTGCCATATTGATCTGTACTTATTAACAATCAATCTGCAAGTAGATTACAATATATATATATATATATTTCAATATAGATAACATAAATAATATAACATACTGACTCATCTCGTCGGAGCGTGAGTTACTCACATATCTTGACAATATTCATATAAAGCTTCGAGACTTTCGAAGAGTGTGAGTGTGATGTGTTAAGTCGATCATCGTGTATTCTCATTATGTGTTATTATTATATATATCTTAATCATTTCAGGTATATATTACACACGAGAATATAGCATATGAGTGTATCTACTATGTACACAGAACGGATGGAGGATATCGCTCTTAGAGTCCATGTGTCTGAACATATATGAGAGTGCCGCATTCTCTTGTGTGGTGCGATTTCACCAGAGTGATAGTTACAATACACGCATACCACGCGTGCTGAGGTAAGATAGTATTATTGTGATATTTCTCTTATGTGTGCGACCAATACCATTTTATACATCCTCTTGTCGAGAGGAGAACATTCATATGACCGTAAATTCAACTGATATTTGTCACTGTGAAATCTATTCTCTTCTTGATGATATATTAATTCAAAATCAGAGACCTTTTCACACATTATTTGCACACGATGGTGGTATGGAGTAATAAGGTCGTCTCATGAGGAGGTGCAGAGTTCGAGCTGTTGCGATATAGTGCCTCGCGAGGGAAAATGTTTGCTCGAGAGGCGAAAATGGCGAAGTTAGTGTGCACTGAGTCTGCAATGTCACGCACTATTACGGCATTTGTGCGCATCAGTGAAGTGATGTAGCAGAGATGAGGTGAATCTCTGACGAATGTGGTGAGCTGATAAAGTAATATAGATGACTGTAGTGTAAGTGTTATATCTCCGAATGAGTGATCCTGTGCGAATACTCCTTTATATATTGGGTATGACTACTTATGTAATACTTATCAATATTCATATATGATCTAGTGCTTGCACGCTCTGTTACTAGCCGTAGCCTAGGAATACCTTGGCTTCTGTTCTATCGTTATTACTCGCGCAATTATATTGATTCATACTTGACGCTTAATTTAGATTACTGGTATTAATATTATTAACTCTATACGTGGAAAAAGGTAACATAGGTGAGTGAATAAGGGTAGAAAAGTAGGTAAAACTATAATGAATTAAGGTGAAGAGAAATCAAGATAGTATAGAAGTGAATCTATTATTTATTATGTACTAGGCTTGAGACGATCAATGTGTAATATAGTGATAATTTATATATGGGTTAATTAGTTATACACTGAAGAACAAGTGAACGAAGATATGGCTCAAAATATGAAGATTATCGTTCACATAGTCGTAACTACGGCTTCATGGCTATAATTATAATATAAACATTTAGGTTTATAGTTAGAGCAAACTAAAAATATACTAAGCAAAATAAAAAAGAAAATGCTAAGAATGAGGAGCTTATTACCTATCGTTAAGCTTGATATTTATTATATGTATTGTATTATCTAGATTATATAAGTAGAAGGAAGAAATAGACATTCAATTTCACTATACTATTGTAAATTAGGCTAAGACAAGTTGCTTCTATACACAAATAGGTCCTGCTCTGACGTGAAGAATATTGAGGTATAACACACAACTGCGTCTCGCTCAAAGTTGAATAATCGCACTAAAAATTAAAATAATAATCTCAAGGACATTAAATATAATAGCATATACAAGCGATAGAAACATTGATGAAATAGTTACAATGCTTTTCAGGGAAAAGAAATTGATTAATTTAATAGTTTACATAAAGGATTATTTTATAATCGAGCAAGTCACTATCTAAGTTATAATGCCAAAAGCGCAATGCAAGATGTATTTAAAATAGAAGGTATATGAGTTAAACTATTTTAATAATTTAAGGCTATATTTACGTATAGTTAATGAGATTATGACGTATCATTATGATATATTAGCAATATTAAAATGTTTATATTATAATTAATAAAATATAATTAAATAATAATATGTATTAAAAAAAATTATATAACACTATTAACAATAAACTAACTACTTAATAACTATAATTATCAATATATTTTTTTAGATATTATTATTATAAGATTATTATTAATATGTTTTATATTTATTACAAAAATAGTGAATTTTTTATAATTTAATAATTAATAACTTAATTCATTAAGATAATTTATAACTTATTAGTTAATATATTTAATATAACTTGTAATATAAATATTCACATACCTTCACCTTCCCTCTTGTTAAGATATGTAAGTATATGTATATAAGAATAGCACAAACCACTCATTAACCTTTACTAATATTTGTAAATAACTATCAAATGCTTCTTGAGAGTTTGTTAAATATCGATTAAATATTTTATTATTATAGAAAATTATTATACAATATATATATATATATTATAATATACACTAGTTATAATGGTGACTATATTGCATAGTAGAGTTTGCATAATTCTTGAAGTCTCTATTGTATTGTGTATTAAATGCCACGTGTAACTATATGAGGATGATAACACAGGAGAGTCTAATCAATATAATTAATGTAAAATGTCAAAATGTAGATTTTGCTGTATATATCTCTGAGAGTGAGATTTGTTACAATATACATACTAGGAATTTTTTATTATGTTATTAATAAACAGAGATGTTGATTAAATCCTACTTTGAATTGTGATATGTAAGTATAGGAATGGTGATATGGGATAGTTCTTCCTATCATAACTTCTTAACTTTAGATGAACCTCCTAATATATTGGTAATCTACATTAGTGATCCTGTTATAAATAAAAATCAGAGTATACATGTACAAAATTTAGAAAATTCCATCCAATTATATGTTTGTACTTCGTTCAGTCTCTATAAAAAATGTGTGCCAATATTATTTCATTATTATAATACAAACATCAATATCTGTATATACTAATAACGCTCTTGTATAGGGGAAATATAAGCTATTTCATTCTAAAATTTGTACTTATAGGTCTATAGAGAGTTAATATCACTTCGTAATTAGTACTCTGCTATTATTCTGTAATATTTATTAATCTTGATTTGTTATCGTTTACTTACTTTACTTTATGGTCCACACTTGATATGTATCATTTATATAATTCTTCTTACAATTATATTACTATTATCTTTTTTAATTATCTTTTTATAAATATTTTAATTTAACATAAAAATTATTAACATGCTGTTCTATGAAGGAATAAAATTCCCTATAAAGTTTCTTCTATTCTGTTTTTGGGTTGAGAGGCCCCCAAAACAATACTCTTATTCAAATAGTTTGTCACTTTTCACTTTGAACGAACAAAAATAGTCCTATATTTATTCTATGTTATTATTTATAGATAAGTAGCTTTTTTATGAGTATTTATTTTTATGATTTTATCTAACACATTTTGCCAAGTTTTTTATATATTTATTCACATATTATATTTTACTATGATTATAAACTTACTTTTTTTGTAATATGTTAATAACGATATCTCTTGATATGTATGTATAGCCAATCGCTACCCTTCATAAAAATACTTACTGAAAAATAAGAAAACTGTAATTAATCATACTTTAAAATATATATTAATTAAATATATATATATATTAATATATTAATATATATATATTATTATATATATATAATTAATATATATATATATATATATATATAGGTATATCATTAGTTTTGACTTATTTCTTATTTACAACATGCAGTATTACTTATAAAATAAATATATTAATGGTAGGGCTTAACAGGGGTAAAAAGTGGAGTAGAATACATTTTTAGGGAATCATAGACGGAAAATTATTAAAGCTATAGAGAAACTTATTAAATAAGAAAAAATAGGTTATAATAAAATAATGATAATAAATGTAGAATAGTAAATTATATATAATACTTATTTAATTATACGTATATACCTATATGGGTACTGATTGGTCACTTTATATTAGGTTGGGTGCAGTTATGTGTTTATGATATGAGAGCTATACAACTGTAGATACACACTCAGGATCAACGATTTAGACACAGAGAGTCGAGATGGCAGCCCACGTCTTGAGGCGCGTCTCTCGTCGTTCACTCTGTATGAGGAACGACGGAGTGTCAAGCACTAATACCGCTATTCTACGGTCGAGTAGCGGGAGAATTCCAGAGTGGAACACTCGATTTTCTTCCTTTTTGGCATAGGTTATATTAGTGATAGCGTGTTCGTCTGAGGTGTTTACCTCTCGCCCCCCATAACAGCGTGAGATGTAAAATGGAGACCACCGTGTGCTTCGAACTTCCTTCATATGCTTCTCTTGTAACTCAGCATTCTCGCTGAGCTCATAGTGTGACGTATAAGTGATCCGACACATCATACAACAATGCCTTTGTTAATTTTGTTCTGAGATTGGAAGTTTATACCCATTGATAATAAGAAATATACATCTTTCTATAACCTGTAAATTTTTCTAGCTATAGTCACTTTATATATAACTATTCAAACCTTTTGTGAGAATAAAACTTGTATTACTACTCGTTATTCTCACGATAATATAACACTTGTCGAGCCCTAAACTAACTTATAATAGACATTTGAAATATATTCCTAAACTTTTCTGTAATATCTATGTCTACGGTTATCTATCCTCATACATTGTAATATCCACACTTTCTTCAAGAATGATACTTCACTTATATCTAGATTTAGAGAAACATACTTAAAATACAAAATTCTTTCCCTAATGACAAGTAATATTATTAATTCGTTTATATTAACACAAAGCTATACTCATTTGCATATGTTCTCTGTGGTTAGACAGAGATAGTAGAAGAAGAGGAGCGATTTCACGCCATGAACTTGCAGGACTACTTATCATACACTTCTACCGAGATATAATACAATGGACTAGATGTGCCGATCTGAGTAGAGCATAGCAGATGATTATGATATATAAGTGTTCCTTAATTCAAAATTACACTACTTCACATATACCATTATTATAAATCCGTCTGTAGTCATCTATATACACGGATTGGCATTGTGTCTCATATTTCGAAAACATTCATAAATTCATTATGAATGCATCTTAAGTGACGGTGCTAACTAGCCACAACTAAACGGTCATCCTTCGGAGAGACAATTAGATATTCCACTTTCTTCATTTACTTAATACTAATAACAGTGATGTATACAACTTAAAGCATAATTACATGAAAATCTCTTATTTCTATGAGTAGTAATAGACTACTTACTCGCTTGTCCAGCGGTGATAGAAATCCAATAACTTCTTGGAATCTCCTCCTGCATTTTCGTCTCGCTACTTCAATTTCCTGACACTTCGTGCAAAAACGAACAAACAATATACTTTTGGGCTTTGCAAACAATTGGTATCTCTCCAGCTTTTGCCTCTCGTGGTGGGTGCGCATCCGTCAATTTCTTCGCACATATACACAGACAATAAAAATTCATGAACCAATGGTTATATTACAAAAAATTGACTCAATCCTTAACTTGTGATGTTGGACTTTATTCTCGCATTCTGGCTCACTAACATTACGATTTAAGGAAACTGCATTTTACATGAAATGAATATATCTCATCTCAATTCAACGGGCCACACGCCTTCATTCTCCTTCTTGGTTTATCTCACATTTTCCGAGTATAGAATACGTGCACAAATTCAAAGCAATCACAGAAATAGCAACTCATATATAGATTAAAGGACATTAATTACGTTTGGTAAGCATTTTATTTACTTATTGAATTTTTGCAATATTGTGTTTATAATAATAAAAATACGAATTCAAACCTTTCGCATTTCTTATGTTTCGTTAAAACACAAAATTGTAAAAAGTACTAAATAAACACCTAATATGTAAATAAGTACAGTAGGTCAGTATATGATAAATAGCTAAGTGCGATATATAACATAATACAAGAACAATTTGAGCTAGATATTAATATATATATTTTATTTTCATTATACTCACAATATTATATATATATATATATTCCTGATAGGTCACGGATAGCCGTGAGTATGAGAGGGTATTGAGTGAGCTCTAGCTCAGACTCACTCACCCTATAGATATAATATTTATCGGAACTCACTAAATATTTTTTTCTAGCAGAAATAAACAAATTATACAAATATATATGATATATTATATTAATATATATATATATATATATTATATATTATATATATTAAATTGACAAATAATTATAAAAATAATAAGAAATAGATAATATTTGATAAATACTATTATATATTATCTCAATAATAATTATTTTTAATTGGACTCTTACATTCATGTAATAGCAAGGTGGTCATGAAAACCTCACTTCTATATCAAATATGATGCTTGCTTTTCCGTGAGTGATATAGGTGGTGTTGATAAAGCTCAACGCTATGGTGTCAACTACCATAATAATACAGCACCTTAATTCAGACCTTGCAAAGAGCAATATGACGAGTAAGCAATCGTGAGATCTCTGATGATTATATACTCATAATATAGAAAAATATGTTTGAAGTAGGAAGATAGAGAAAACTGTCTAACTGCTAAGTTACGTTAGGGAGTGTGATTTAAGTTAACTAATGATTTTTCGGGAATCTATTTGCTCAAGTGACTCTGGACTTATTGAATTATCACTTATTGAATTACAAAGAATATAGACTAAGATAATCCTTTACTTAGTTTTCGAGTACAATGTAGTAGGTTAGACTCACTAGGTTTTGATAAGATAACCACTGCAATTGTATATATATACGAGTCGTATGATATATCTAATAGAAATCTATACTCACAGTATACCATATTAGTCATTTTACATAGATGAGAATAATAATATGTAGAATTTAAATAAATAGAACAAATTGTTTTTTCAAGTAATTAGCGATGAATAATAATAAAACGATATTTCCCAAACAGATATACAGCTGTCATTACTATTTAATCTTTTTGTGTAAGTGATACGCGATTGGTGAGTGTGAGTGTATTATGAATAGGTGATGAAAACTCCTATACTTTATAGTAAAGGATTTTATTATATCAATTTGTTTTCAGTGATAGTTATATGATAATAATTAGGATAATACATTGAGTGCATGAATATTATGGAGAAGACATTACGGCTATATTAGGTTTAAAACCTGAATAATTTATAGTAGGCTCAAATGATATGTAATTAGGTGAATAGCCTCTCCATGAGACTTACTCAAAATTCCGCGTGAGTGCATACTGTTATTAATTTACGGAATGATACCACTTAATAAGCTCTTAACTCAACAGCTATTAGTGTAGTACAACTATTGTTTAATAATCTATGTATTCATATCTCAGACTCACTCTTATCCTATATATATATATTCAGAAAATTCGTGAGAGACGAGTCTATTAGGTATATCATCTCTTAGTATATCACTTTTATTTTCGAATATCCGATGATACGTGAGATAAGCGCCCAATAATACTTCTGAAGATAAAATAAAAGATTTTGCTAGTATTGCGACGAATAACAAAGGATCAAAAAAAAAGTTCGGATCGCAGTAATATAAGAGATGATTGCAAACTTGTGCGCTAGTGGTAATAGGCGGTGTTCTTTTTAAAGAGACTTTGACCAATACTGTGGGCAACATGATTTTGGATTACTGCGAGAAACTTTAAAGAATGGCTGTAATATCACGAAAGCTACTTTCGTTGCTAAATAATCGTAGAGATTGCTAACCTACTCATACACACTAAAAGAATGTGTTTCTTAGAAGTGAGGAGGACCCAATATTGGAGATTTTGGGACCCCCTTTTAGCCCCACCTAAAAATAAACATAAAATTAGTAATTTTCAGACAAATTGTGATCAAGGAGAGAGTGTGAGACACCAGAGAAGACTAACCGAGTGTGCTGTGTAGCGCACTCTAGACGTGGTCATTTTCGGGTGTTGTGCTCTAGTCGTTCGTAGTCCATTGTTCCGTGCGTGTTTCATTTTTCCAAACCTAATTTTTGACAAACATTTTTCCCCTTGGTCTTCAAAATGTCCGTTTTATCTTCAGAACTTGCATACTCTAAAACTCATTAATAAATTAATTACTATATGATTGTAGTCTATTTACAATCGCAAATATGCACATCGAATAAGGTTTTTCGATTTTGAAAAAATGTGCTCGTCATTAAAAAAAAGTAAAAGTAGGTTTTGAAATTCGACATTGTTGAGTACAAATTTTTTAAAAATTAAAATTTCTCTGTGCATTTTGTGACGTATAACCATCTATGTGATATATACTTATATTCAAGTTATTGAGTCATTTTCGAAAAAAAAATTGTAGAAGTTGATACGAAAATGTCAAAATAAATTAGGTTTATGGAAAATAATTAGTAAATACGCCGTAATAAACAATTAGAATCTACAGACTAACTAGAGTGAAAAATACACGACCGAAAAATATGACGTTCTATATATTAGATGAAGTTTAGAAAAAAGCTGCGGTTTGTGAATGTTATCACATTAAAATTGTCTGAAATTAAGAATGGTTATATTCACCTTAGTATTAGGTGGTGCAAAAATTGAGGTATACCAATATATCTCAAATATTTATTTTTTTGAGGAAAATCACCTAACAGCCTTGTCAATACAATGTATATAAGAGTGTGACCTATATGTGACAATTGTACAGTGTCAATATAACTTAGTTATGAAAAGACATTATAGCAATCTTTCGAAAAAGAATAATACAGGAAATGCAGACACAGCGTTTAATAACCATAATACACACAAGCTAAAATGTTAATATTCTTCTACACTCTTTATCTATTATTCACTTCTATTCTATCAGAGACTCCGCTCATAGTTGCAGAACACTCTGATATAATTGGAGGTGTTAGCTAACTCAGATTGCTGTAGAACAGTACTTACGGAAAAGAAAAGCAGTAGGGAGAACATTGAACAAACGTCGAAAAAGAAAGCCCGAGCCTTACCTGCCCTCGTGTATCTCACTAGTCATTTATTATAGCTCGAGACTTATCGGCGCAGCAATGACACGTTAATATTCATCGCTTAGAGGAGCATGCATAGACTTGGCGACGGACCTCTCGACTACTATGGTGAAAACCACTATCTATATGTTCACAATAGTTAATAATAGTTAGAGCTCTCATATAAAGAAAGTGCAATGTAGCGCCAGCATGAGATGGAGGTCATACTTAGTAAGTACATCATCTCTATTCATATAATACAAACGGTACCGCATATACTACCTTGCACGCATAAGTCATACGAGCTAACACACGCTTGGAGTATTCTTCGGTGCTCTTTCTGTCGAGACACATCACCTAAAATTGCGTCTCTTAAAAATATCTGTTCACACATCGAGAAAATCGAGATACTACCTGTGCGGTCTTCGGTGCTCCATGTCCGTGCGTTGCCTCAACAGACTGCTACCCACAGGCTAGAGTACATCCGGTCTTTCAACTCAACTCATCTCGCGGGCTAATCTCCTTCAATATCTTAGCATTTGCCTCTTTACACACACCCACAACACATACATAGCAACATCATATTCTGTGTGCATGTGTGAGTATACTCTCAGTGCGAGGTCGGATGTCACATACGTCACTAATATATACATATACACATGGCACAGAGGCATCGAGTGCAACTACGCTAATGCCTTATACGTTGTCACTTCCAACTTTTTTCAATCTCTATTATCAACACTCCGTACAGACATCGATCACCTAGATACAGGCATTGAATAATCTCCATTTTGAAGTTCAACCTTCAGTCAAACGAAACACATATGGAAACTGTTATAGAATCTATTAGGCCTGTATATATTCCATCGACGCAATAAGAGTGCTGCAATACATAACAATTTTTTTAGTTCGACGAAACACAGTATATCTTAAACTATATACCCTTCAATGTATATAATAGACTCATTAGCGTCACTAAGACTTTATGTGCCCTTTTACATTCACCAGCGAATTATAAATTGAGCACTAACAAACCTTCCTGTATCCATTACCACAGACTTTCTATAACTTATCATCTGCATCATCACTATTATCCCTATATTCTCATATACCAAAATACACATTATAACCCTTTAAATATATATAAACTCAGACATACTTGCTCTCTAACTAGCATCATTACTCTAACATAAACTCCACACTGAGGACGTCCTCAACTTCCACAACCTATAATCAACCTTACTCTTATCTATACATTTATTCTTTCAAACACCCCTCCTTTTACTCACATAGCCTAGTATCACTGCTCAAATCTCATCTATCGCAATCACTACTCAAAACACTCTCTTCTAGATTTCACGCCCATCACACAGAAGCCCTAATATCATTACCTCGACATATAATAGGTAGGGCATTAATCAGTTCACACTCCACTCTCCAATTTATCTATCATACATATTTGAGATTTACATTATGAGTATTCCTTAACTTTTTTGAAATGTAACCACTTTGGAAGTCTCACCCTCCGAGAAATAATATAAACACTTCTGTTCATGGACCACCTGATCCCCATCCATTATAATATATATATATATATATTATATATAATATTATATATATATATATATATATTATATATATTATATAATATATATATATATATATAATATATATATATAATATATATATATAATATAATAATATATATTATATATATTATATATATATATAATATATTATAAATATATATAATTATTAATATATATAATATATATATATATATATATATTATATATATTATAATATATATATATTTATATATATTAAATAATATATATATATATATATATATATTAATAATATAATAGTATATTATATTTAGTTATTGTTACAAAAAATACAAAATATAAATAAGTTGCCATACATTTTGTTAACATGATCTATTCATCAAAATTGGCAATAGTAGGTGCTGGAAAATTATCACATATAGGAATTCACATATTATCATTTAGTGATGTCATCAAATTTATATACGGAGGGCCTATACACCCGAGTACGAGAGTGAGACATATACTTTGAATACTAGTCGAGTGTTGTTATTAATGAAAATCATTGATATCTCAGAGAAGTATCAGTATAAATGTGACATCACTTCTACCGCTGTTACATGTTATAACATCCACAAGTATTTGGTGTAGTAATGATGAATTTTTTTTATTTTGAGTTAAAGGACTCACGCACAGTATTCTGTATACTATCTCAATCTCAACTATCATCTTTTGAATGACTCTGAGCCTAAAGGGAATGCTTCATTTGGAGAATAAAAATGATAAAAAAAATTGAATAGAAATAAAAAAATAATATATCGTTCACACACAAAAGGAAACAACTCACCCGTCTTCATATAGGGGCAAGATAGGAATCTTTTCACACAAAGTTAAAAGATTGCATCGTTTTTGAGTCGCTTATCTCATTCTTAAGGATGGAATTTAAAACACGCACTAATCATTTAGCTGATATTATAAAAAATATCTATTTTAACTTTCAAAGTTAAGTGTGGTGGTGAAAAACACTAGGAGAGGTGGGGTGAGATATGTTGAAACCAACACGGATCGTGTGGGGTTAAAACAATTGAGAGAATCGCTTCTCTATAAGTGTTTCAAACGTGAATGGAGGATTTTGGATAACAGAAAGTAAGAAGAAAATTCTATTATTTATTTATTGTATTTCGTAGTTTACGTTGTTGAGGTATATACTATATTAAAATAATAATATTAATTATTTTATATAACAATCCTAAACTTTTGATGTAAGTTCTTCAATACTCTAACAATCGACACCTGGGGAAATCATGATTGAGAGGATTTATATTTTAGTTCTAGAAATTATCGACAGCAAACCGATCTAACAGTATCATAAAAGATACTGTCCACAGATGCTTGTCCAACTTAATTCTCTTCTGCAAGGAAACTTTCGGGTAAGAAAATGCTGGCACTAATACTCTGATCATATATGACGTGGTCTTGAATTATTATGTTCATCATAATTAATACAATATCATTCCTTTATTATATTAAACTCAAATATAAATTCTGAGCACATTTGTTTCTAGGATTAATACACATAGAGAAAGAATTTATTATACACAAGCTAGAGATAGAAAAAATAAGAACGATGATCACTTCGTCTCTCATATAACTGTTCTACAGGTGATCGATAAACCTACTACAACATTATAAGACATAATTTACTTTTATATAATTTAATTCTGAAAATAATTAGAATAATTTTATTATTATTTAAGATACATAAGGACTGATGCCGAGAGATGTGAATAAAACGAACATAGAGAGTGCCACTAGTGTAGTTATTGAATGATGTTGGATACTGTGTAGCTCTAAATGTTTAAAATAATGATTCTCACCCATTGTACATAATTTTATAAACATATATATTTAATGATAATCCTCAAATAAGCCATTTATTAATATAAATATATATAAATATGTAAAAAATCACGCTATATAAATATATTAACTCAATTCAAATATAAGTAGCCAGTAGTTGGGGTAACTAGTTTGAAATACCTGTATTATTATATATATATATATAGTATTATATATATATATTATATATATATATACGAACCAAATGTAATATATTAAAAATAATATATATCAGAGGTATGATAAGTGTATATTTATAATATATAATTCTTAAGGTATAATCTCTCTGGCTGTTATTTTTTTTTTTTTTATTTTTATTGGAAATATGGCATTTTCGAAACTAAATCAGCTGGACGCATAGTATAAACAAACTTTATATATGTTATCATATATTTATTTATTATATATATATTTAATCGAATAGTTATAATTAATTTAATTAATTAATTAATATAAAATAGAGATAAAATTAACTAAAAATAAAAGCTTTCTAAACTGAAAGAATGTTTCGATATTTAAATAGCTCTCTAATAAAAGCTTTTTTTAAAAGCTATAAAACTCAACAATATCCTAATTGACATTTTCACTCCAACATATATATAAGATAATTATATTAAATGTTTATTTATATAATATATTTTTAGTATACTTTTTTCTATCATTGGTTATGATTGGGATAAATACTTGTAGAAAAATAATACAATATAATATGTTATGGCAGAAAATCCTGGTAAAAGTTGAGATTTCATATTATTTTCTCTCAGCCACTGAATTAAGCTGCGAAATAGTTTAATTATGAGACTCCGAGGATAAGTGTGAGTGGTTACTCACACTGAAAACTTGAGAGGTAATATATATACAGATTATATATATTGTAGGTTACGCCATATGTTTTCTGGCACTCAAAGCAAAATATACATATACATAAACGAAAATGTTATAGTATAAAATCAGAGAGAGCTGGAAAAATGAGAATATCTTTGTACCATTATTAATCTATCAGATGAAAAATAGTATAATATAATTAAACAATCTTAAGTTACTCTATGAAAACACATCGTGCACAATAGGCTAGAAAAAAATCGTGACTCTCTGCTCTAATATTTAACTAAGTAAAACTCAAGAATATACAACTTAAGTTCGTGTGATATTCTGCAAAATAATTAACAATTAACCATATTTTGTGTATGAAAAGGATGTGTGACACGAAAAATATGTTTTGATGAGGAGAGCAGGCCTCGAATTATGAAGGTCTCCGCCGGAATCATGTCATTCTATATGTAATCGCACAATTGCATACGAGCCAGACGTTTCGGTCTTACCGACATCCTTCCTCTGTAAATATGTATTTTCCTATGAGAGAGGAAGAGATGATATTATATATGAGAATAGCTTCGACTTGGAATTTTGATACTTCAGCACAGATCTAGAAGGAGGATGACGCTTTACGTAAAATTTCTTTTTTTGGGTGCTATAATATAAAGAACACTACTTGAGATATAATTAAAATTAAATAAAGAAATGGTCCACGCTTAGTACTATACCCTGAGGACTCAATATGCAATTACTCCCTCTTTAACCAGTTATATTATGAGATTGTATGATATCATTTCTCATTTACTACAGACAAAAACCTTAAAACGTCGTCTGGCAAACATTAAGGTTCAGTTTTTTTTATTTCCAAGATTTAGGGGGGCCGGCATAGTGCCCCTGCACGCCCCTGCCATGGCCTACTCTGCCTTTCTTCTAAATTTGTTTTAAACAATATATTACTATAAGTTATTTCTATTTGTATAGGTATTTTATTTTTCTTTTCATCTTTTTCATTTTCATGAACCGACTTTTTTCTAATAAGGCCATCAATAAGCTACGGAATCTTGAACATTTGGAGTAGAAAATCCATACATGAAATTCGTTTAGTCAATACTAATTCAGGGCTGCGGAGCCAGTAATTTTTTTACCTGCTCCAACACTGACTCATCTTAAATCATTTTAAAATGACTCCGGCCTTCCGACTACCGGCTTCGTCCAAAATTTTCGTACTCTCGACTTACACTTAAAGACAAAAATTATATCGAAGCTCCCGAACTTTACCAACAGATCAGAATTCAAAATTTCTGAGATCTACTGACTCGATTAGTTAGCTTACAAAGTCTTTATTTCATACACGTTTTTTTTTAGTATTCAACACATAATACAATACTTATTATTTTTACGCTCTTAGGATTGTGTAAGAATAAATAAAAATTTTTTAACCTGAAATCATTTTTCAAGTTGAAAATTTTAATAAATACTACTACAAAATATGCTATATTATAGATAATATATTATATATTATATATATATATATTATATATTAGTATATATATATATATATAATTATATATATATATATATTTTGGGAATATGCCATATTTAAAAAAATTAAACTGGGATCCCATTTCAATTTAGGCCTGTATTATCGGCTCATAACTCCTGTAGAAAATGATACCTGGGTGTGGCCTAATTAAATGTGCTTACTGAAATCTGCTCGTTAAAATCTCACTAGCGTATTAAAAATATTAAACTTTTGCTAGCGTAAAGTTATCATTCTAATTTATGGAGGAGAACAGACATATAAAGATGTCGAGTTTGCGACACTCTTGATCAAAATAAAAATATAATCTCTAAGATATAGTGAACAACTATTTGTAGGTGAGGCAGCTTACATTTCTATGGAGAGACAATTGATATTTTGTTGATTATATATATATTTTGATTAGTAACATAAAACAGACATTATAAAATTAACAGTTTAGCACTCACTTTCAGCTTCTGTGTTTTCAATAATTACACTGAATTCGAGGATTTAACACTCGGATCACGCACTTGAATATGTGAAGATATATCAATATGACATATGTAGAAATGTGACGAGTCATAAATGAGAGTGACACTCAGAGTGAGAAATACGATAGATAAATTAGTGCGATCAACTAGATTGATATGCTCCACATGAGATAACGTGGCGGAGTCAGATCTGAGGCTACTCTTACAGACATAACTCGTTCTAATGAAGATATAAAATTAAAATACAAAGAATATATAAATATATATATTAACTGAGTGTGGATTTATTTATTAATATAGTTATATTATATTTATATTTTATTTTTTATATTTTTTTTATTATTTGAGTGAGTGATAAAAATATAATTTTTAAAAAATATAAATAGATTAAAAGGAGATAATAATATATGTTAATTTATCCTTAGATAATTATATATAATTCTACATCCTCGGATATTATATATATACAAATTAGTTTTTTAATTTATATATGGTTTTAAATAATTTTTTTAGAAATTTTAGGGGTACATATAACAGTTCAATATAGAGTTATAAGACTTTTATTTATAGACTATTATATTTCTCTATAATCAATTAAATGAGTTATGTCCAATATTTCACAGTCGTTTCCATCTTGTGAGATATAGTAGCCTCACCGGGTAATTACTACTCATTTTGTAAGAAGATAAATTAAATTAAACTTAAATAATGAACGGAGTGATTTCGTTATCTAAAATATTATTATTAGTTTAAACAAACTTGATAATATGAACGGGTTCATATCAATGACTCATTGCATTTGCTCGAGCATAATTCAAAATACCTATAAAATATTGATTTAAAAATCTTACGAATAGTAAAAATAAATAAAAAGGTCTGAAAAAGATTCCTTTTTTTGAAGAGATATAGTATATAATTATTATTCATATAAAGCATTACACTACCTAAAATTCCTTGCAGATTCCAAGATCCGATGGAGAACCTTCTACAATTGGGCTTACGGTTCTCGATGAACCATCTTCGAACGCAAAGATAGTGACACGCAAATGAGCATATTTGAACACAGTCTACTGCTACTCACAGACTGATATTCTTTAGATGTATACTAATCTTTCATATGAGATATGATATACTAAAATAATGAAAAATACATTAATAAATTATCTAAAACTTAAAAACTTGAAGCCACTTAAACTTATATAAGTATTATCGCCTTACATACTTTATGTTAGTAATTGTACATAAATGTAAGCCGTTCATTGAGAATTGAATTGACAATATAAAATTAATTATAACTTGTAAGTGTATAAAACTCAAATAATCTACCCGCCACAGTTATAAGATATATCCAGCACAAATTAATGAAATTACACTTTTTATTTATTTATTTGTTGTATTTTAAAACCTAACCCTTTAATATATTTAAAGCAAACATAATATTTAACTTAGCAAAACTGATTGGAGAGTTTAGTACGATGGGCATCACACCTATATGATATGATTACATTATTTATTGCATTAGACTTCTATATGTCCACATCTGGAAAAACAATTAATACCATGCTGTTAGAAGGATACAAACAACTTTAAACCCCGTGATATTTATTACATAAGGAGTTAATTTAGTCGTAACCGACATCCTCTCTAATTTTATAGAACAATAGAATCATATATACATTACTGTTCAATTACCATAGAATAATAATAGAGTTGTCATGCTTAGTAATAATTCCAATACAGAAAACTTAAGGTATATATGCATATCTATGTTTTTAGACATATATAATACTTGTAGTATTTTATATATATATATTCAAATCATGTTATATTCTGACGCTCATTTAATTACAGGCCAATTAATATATGTCCATTAACTTGCAATTTGATAATATGTGCTTATAATATGAACTATGGATCCTATATTCACAGACTATTTACGACTTATTATACAGAATTATATCATAAATAATTAATTTAGTTTAACAGAGCTACCTAACCTATGCTCAATCATTGAAACTTTTGATGAGAAATTTGCTTGACTAAGTAATAATATTTAATACTATAATCACTGTGCATCTATGCCTCACAATATTATCAGTTCAAAATTTAATTAATAAAACCTTTTAAAAAAATTATAATATAATGTTATTATAATAGATTTATTATATAATTATTTAGAAAAATTCAGTAATATATATAAATTTACTTCTATCAATAACTTCCAATGGTATTATAGATTTATATGATTATTAGTGATTTATTACGTTATAATTATATTTTGAATATGTCATAAATTATCAATTATAACTTAAGACACCAGCTGATTTACACTGATCTTATACATGTCATTCTATGTCATATTTTCACTATTATGCACAATAGAGTATAACCTTTGCCCGACAAACATTTAATTAACACGTTGTAGTACTCAATTCTTAATGCTATATATTAGTCACAGGCTGAGTTATAGACTGTACGTATCGACAAGTATAATATGATTACAACGAAGTAATTAGATTGTCGGACTCACAGGAGGGAATATATCACATCTTTACAGTCCCAATAGCAAAATCTTTTGAAACTCACTATTCAAGCGGCACTATGGTCTATTACAATCACAATTAGTTATTATTTATCTTAAAAACACTTCACAATATTATATGTTATAATATCGAATACATTTCAAATGAATCCATAGAAACTTAAAATATGTACGGAGGCCTTCTACATCAAAACACGCAACCAGACTTTAACATAAAAATTTTTATGTATTTATCAGTCAGACTCGATATCATTTTGATTTACTTATTTATATATCAATTTAAATATAAAAGTACTCATATCACGCACTTCTACAAAGTAATATAATTCCTCTTAAAAGATATGTCTCTTATTATATAGATATAGGACGTGAAACTAGTGATCGGGAAATTCTATGTAAATATATCTTTATTTATCTTAACGCCAAAAATATTATATTTATTTTTCAAAGATTATTTTAAGGAAATTAAATTATGTACAAAAATAAATATATTTAGATATATATTGTATTTATTAAAATTATTATACAAAAATAACACTTTTATACCTTCATATTTATCGTATTATGTTATGTATATATAATATATATATATATAGTTATATATTATATATATAATATATATAATAATAATATATAATTATATAATATTATTAGTAAATAGTTATATATGTATGTATATAATATATATATATATATATAATAATAATATAATAATTATAATAATATTAATAATTAATAATATAATAATATATAATAATAATAATAATAATATAATAATTAAATATAATTATAATTATATATTAAGTATAATAATAATAATTAATATAAGATAATAATAAATAAATCAGTTTCTTTAAATTTTTCACTAGATACTCGACTTCCGATTACTCATCTTATACTAGCAGAATCTATCAAACTCTCAGACTTACCAGACTTAACCACTTGCACAGAGATTTTCGACACTGTCAGAGACTCAGATTCAGATACCCGGGAAATATTGTGATACTCATACTCACACGACTTACCATGGACTCGCGACTCCGCAGTCTACTGTGTTCATTCATTCAATTTTATGTTATTATTATTCCTTAGAGATTATTATTATATATTCTCTTTAATATTGATGATTATATTAATAATAATTACTATACTAATTTATTATATAATATTTTTGATTGTCTTTCAGACTTAAGTGTATTTACTACTATAGTGTCTATTACCAATCTGTATTTATAAGATATTATAGGTTGTCATTTTCATTTTTATGAGAGTTTAGTAATATTCTCATCCCCATTTTATTGTATATATAATGATTGATTCTAAATATTCAATTCCTTCAAGTAAACTATTTGCTTCTGCTTGTATGACTGAATGATCAACTTCTGTCTTGATTTGTTTGATTTCCATATTATAGGTATCATGTTTTCCTTTTTTTATCTAACCTTGAGCAAAAAATTATTATCAATATTAATCACTATCACCATTATCACTATTAATGATTTTACATCAAAGCTTATAAATTGAAATGAATGTGGATTGATGTTATTTAGATTCTCAATTTTCTTACATTATTTATTTGTATGATATTTTAATTCAATTTTTGTATTTTTTTGAGTTAATCTAAATGAAAGTTTCTTTATAATCTTTGATACTCAATTCTTTTTCTCTCGTATACTTGCTTACATTATTTACTAATACTATAGTAAATGATTAAAATCTGAGTATCCTTATATAGTATTATCTTCAATCACAATTTCAAATTTCCTTAATGAAATATGTAGGTATTCGAGTATTTCCTTTATATTCATTTATTTTTCAGTGTTGTTTCTATAATTTCTTTTGTTTTTTATTTCATATTATTTTAACTATTAATCATCATTTAATAATATATAATATTTGATTACCATTAATTATATAATATATTATATTATCTTAATTTTATGACATAATTTGAATCACTAAATAATTTAAATGATCCATGAACTATTATTTTCCCTATTCCTATATTTCAAAAATGTTCTTTCTTATTTATTTGTTTAAGTATTTACCTTCAAATTTATTTAACTTCCTATCCAACATTAAAAATATCATTACTACATTTGATATACATATAATTAAATTATATCCATATCGCTATAATATTTGATATGCCTTCACTGATATAAATTAAATGGTTAGGTTCACGATTATTACTTGGTTTTTAGACCTTGTCAATTAATTTCATTTTTCTATATTAGATATTCTTCAGAAAAGCGCAATTTGGATAATGTAGGCGAGCATAAATTCTGCTGATATGGAGAGTGCGTAAATAGGGTATCTCTCTAATGGCATAGGCTCTGTTTGTAGCGGTGGATATATTTGCCAAAGCATGGTGTGGGTGGTAGGTTTAGTTGTGCCATCTAGTGTAAATTCATAGTTGTGTCTTAAATATAACTTTTCTAGTGTTATTGTAGTATCCAATTCCTTGTAAATTAGCTGACACGTGCGAGGATATAATCCATAGCGATAATATATATATATTTCTCATTGGTCATTTTTCCGTAGAGGAGGGTATTGTGTAATTTTGGATTCATTTTTACATTTTGTGCTTCAATGGGAGAAACAGTTATGATAGCGAGCTCTGTGATTTTGTTGTGTATGCCACTTTTTGTCGGTTCTATATTATCTTTAGCTCACTCAATCTAGCTTTATAGACTATATGGTTTTCTTATTTTGAGTTATTGAGACAATTAGATTGGTTGTCACGGTGAGAGTGTACGTGCTGCGAGAAGGGTTGTTACAGTACATGTTACAGATATATCTGATATTTAGTCACAGCGATATTGATGGCTGTACTTACTTATCTTATCTAAAACATTATTCTTGCGGATTGAATTTGGTTTTAGTTCGCACAATTTCTTCTAAAATTATGCGCTTGTACAGTTTTGTGAGACTATGGTGACTGTGTCGTCTGGTGAGTAGATTTGAACTATGGAGAGTTTGAACATTGAGACTTACCGTATCTTCATAGTGTTAATGCGATATTTCTGTTCATTGTTGAGCGACACGTAACATGCGTCTTCCATTGCGATTAGCGTGATACATTTCTGCTTCACTTGTGAATCGAGAAGCATGACCTAAGATTACTGTTGCTCTGTACTATGTCTATTATATTACTATTTCAGTTTCAAATGATTAATGCATACAATATTCATTAGGATAGAATAATGTGTGGATCTGAAATTCATTGTGCGAAGTCGATATATATAAGAATAAGTTTTTATAATGGTCTGCTATTAATGAAGATTTGAGCGTAGGTGCTAATATAAATTCTTGGGTACAGTGATATTTAAATAGAGGCATCTTATATTTATCTTGTGGAGTTCGCGCTAGGTGCTACATTGACGCAGGTGTTGTTCCGCTCTACTAATGACATAAGCGCAATTTTAATATATACGTTCATTATTCTTTAATTTTCATTTCACACTAGTATTTACGCGGTGTTTAATAGTGTTCTCATTAAGAAGTTATCTATTGTGATTAATATATAGAATGCGTATCTATATTATTCATGGATTCAATTTAAAATAAGATATACAGATTGTGTTAGCACCATATACTCACACTCTTCATATTGGCACATTGTAGAGCATGTTACTTTATACATAATAATATATAGTTTCATAACACTAGTAAAATTGTTTATTAATTGGTGCATTATTATTGTATGGTTTGAAAGAATATCATGACAATTTAATAGTAGAAATCATCTCTATATTTTGTGATTAAGTGTACAGTGATTGCGTGATTATGCGTTGGTCATCATGTTTTTGGATAATCATATTCCTATCGTATTTGACAGATTTCATGGCTCTTTTTGTGAGTCCTATACAACTTGTGTTTCCTAAGTTCTAAATTAATTGTATGGTTGCAGTATTTGTGTCTGTGATCATATTGTACAGTGAGTGTCTCCGTTCATAGATGCAGTACTTTGTCCCCTTGGAAAATAGTATTGAACGTCAGTAAAAGGAATTCCTGGAGGAGAAAATGTAGTCCATGTATTTAATCTTATCTCGAGATGCATGTAGATATACCATATCTTCATCATAGATCATTACGAATTAGCTATGGTGGCGTAGCTAGATCCTATTAGTGTAGTGAGTGCGATGTGTTGTGGCCATCCTGTCCATGTAGATACCCACAATAGAGAGCATCTGATATAGATGCACATTGTGAGGCGTAGTCGTTCTGCTTGTCTGTTCTCTCTGTGAGAAATACCTTGATTGCGTCGGATTTATTGGAGTACTGTCTCGTATATAGTATCTCAGCATAATGACGGGTTTTATATTATGTCTTGCTGTGTATATAGGTTTCATATCTTGCCTCTCTTCTTATTGCGTAATTGCGTCTTGTTTTCTAACATCAGTGTTTTCTCGTGATTTTCCGTGTGATCTGTGACGCTCACCTATATTAATTCTTCTAATGCGAGTGAGTGCTATACTTTGTGGTGCGGTGCGTCACAAGATATTGTCTCTGGCTCATGGATATTGTAATATTTATTCATACAATATATTATAATTTATGAATGTTTGGTATTAATTCCGACATATCTATTTCTAATACCTGAGAACACTTAAAGTTGACTTAGGTATTAGAATATCATCCGCTAAAATAATGATGTTAGTGATATTATATAGATCACATTTTTAGGGCTAAATAAATTCAGTCCATATAACTTACGTATAATATTATATAATATAGTATATGAATATATAATATATGATAGCTCATGATAGGATCTTTAGATTCGTGGTGTGTAATCTGTCATTACCGCCTACGTTTACGAAAGTTTTTTTATGACGATAAGTAATAATTTCCTTTGTATGGTGAATTTTACATAAATTCTTCGGCGAAGTTGTAGAGTTTCTCCAACATAAACCTCGAGTGTACCGTTAACTGTGAGTGAGCATTCTTCTCACTCTCGTCTTCATAGTCTCTCTCTCGCTCAATCATCATCCTTCACTATCGATCTTATTTCTCTCTCTCTTCATATATGGAATAATACTAGTTTCAATATCTTTCAAATTTGAAAATATACGTCCTGGCTCAGTAAGTATAATAGCAATTAAGTATTCGCCAAATTTTGTATACTTATAAATTTACATATTTTTTTCATAATTAACTAAGGTTTTAAAAAATATTATTTAGTTTAGGTTATTTAAGTTATATTTTTATTTTTAACCTATTATCATAACTATATGAGCCTGTTGTATATATCTTGTTGTTGATCTAATCTTAATCTTACTAAAAATTTATTATTCTCAATTACATTCTTGTCAAAGCATTCTCACTCATCACTTTATGAATATGTCTTCTATTATAGAGAGTTTAAACGTTGCACTAATGGGTGAATTTACCTGAGTTCACACTGTAAGCTTTATGGTTAGGTGATTAAGGGGTTATAGTTTTACTTGCGTTACTCCTTCGTGTTTCTTCTCTCTTTTTTTTTTTTTTTTTTTCTTCTTTTCTTTCTTTTCTTTTTTCTTTCTTTATATCTTTATATATTCATTTTATCTATTATATATCTATTAACACTTATTTATCACCCATTCTTACTTTACAATTTGCTCCAATTCTATTCATATCTCACTACATTATTTATACCAATAATAATATGTATCTTATCACAATAACTTGTTTTCACTCACATTAAGCATGTCTTTTTTATATTCGTTTTTATAAATATTTTTCTATTTCAGACATGTTGAAAATTTATGTCTAGTAGTTTTTTATATTCACATGTTTTTCTTATATTTTCTATGCCTAGTTCTTTAAATCCAATTTTTCATATGGTATGGAGAATGTGAGAGAGACATAAGTAACCAGGACATATAGATGATGGTGAGCTATGTAAAGATGTTATATATGATGCCAGAAGTAGTCATCCACGCTTGTGTTACTCACATCACTATATACTTCGTGACAAAACTCACTTGACTCTCACTTAAACTACGTGACAAATAGTTTTTAGGAACTTTTTTAACATTTGTATTATTCAGATTCATTCTACCAGAAAAATCATACATACATCTTGATAAAGAAAATATTATAAGTTCATAATATATATATATCATATCATATATATTATAGATTATTCTAAAAAAAATATATATATATCTTGATAAAGAAAATATTATCAAGTTCATCAAGATAGTATTCAGAACTGAGTAGCATTGTAATAATACATACAAATCTAGTCTATATAATATAATATATATATTATAGTATATAATTGAAAACTGATCGTTGGATATACTTCTGAATGCTTCAGTGTGTGTGAAAAAGCCAATGAAAATTAGAGAACTGGTCAAGTAAATTGCATAACTATTATCAAATGATATATTTATTTACGATATTTTGTAATTTATATTTTGTATTCGAAACATTTCTTTATAATTCCTTAGGAAGGCATATTGATAGAAAGTCCGGTTCGCAGGATAGGCAGTTGAGAGTCTACGTGATCACGTAGAGGCGTTATGATTGGATGCAGAGAGGGTCTTTGTAAATTCTACCATAGGGTATCAGTTGGTGCCATAATTGACTCTCACTGGTTCCTATTGTAAGGTTGCTCGATCTGCACGCGCTAGAATACAAATATCGCCTGCGCGAGATAGAGACACGAGTAATAACGTACAGTGGATACCATAAACTTTACCTCTAATTATCACTTCGTGTATTATGTAGTTAGAAGATAGACCCCCGTAATACTTAATTTCTCAAGGAGAAAATCGATTGTGATAAAATTAGGGAGAGGTAGGGCGTGGCAGAGAGAAATAGATAAGATATATGCCTTATATAATCACACATATGATACATCCTTCGTGAGAAAGTATATATTCGTTTGCGATAGTAACCCGTCTCGTGTTAGACATTTATTTGTGTGATGAGAGTGGAGATATAATTCTCGGGTAAAGAAGAATATTCAAACAATAACTGATAAGTTGACGTTTACTCGCTCGTGTAACCAATTCGTTGAGCCGCATCTTACGTGAGAAATAATAGATGACACATAGCAATACTCAAAGAAGACCATTTATTTGATACTGATGTCCATTTTTAACTTCACGCTGAGGAGTAATATAATTTACTGCTATCAATCACATTATTTTATTATTAGATTGGAGCTTAGTGGGATGTGTGCGTGTTTGGAAGGTTCCACCAGTTGAGATGATCCATTGTGGTCAAGAACACCAGGACGTGGATATATCAAAGAACATGAGAAGACTTTTTTATAGTGACGACCCCAGTATTATATATGTGAAAATTGGGTGGTCTCCTCACTGTAAATAGATAATGGTTGGGGCGTACGATCAGCAGCACTATATAGCGCCGTGTTACAGGACTCCAGAAGAGTTGCATATACAGGGCTTTCACAGTGTCTTACTCTCATATCTAGTCTAAGACCAGATCTACTTTTATATACCTCTTAGTATTCATAGCGTGATTTAATAATCTATGTGGTGTGGTTTACATTTCTTCTGCGTGCACGTGAGAGAGAGAGCGCAGACGTAGGGTAGACGCATAGTAGCTGATGAGAGCACTAGTAGAGTCATCTTATTATAAGCAATAGAGTATATAATGTCAGGCTCAATAAGCTGCGCTGTGATAATAAACATAACGTAGAGTGAGGAATGAACATGGAGGTGAGAGAGAGACTCGATATGTATATCTGTAAGTAGCATTACTACGAATATTATTTCCAGATAATATACTCTAGTTCGAGTTGTGTCTTCCTACATATTTTCTCCGATAATCATATTTGATCGATCTACACCTATCACTTGTTAATAATTAGTTAGGATAGTATATAATATACACTAGTTTATAAAATTGTGATAACTTAGCGAAAGTGCACTTAATCACAATGTCCTTTCATAAAACTGCATATGAATATACTACTATCATATAAGCTCTTATAAATTATACAAAAATACATTATTAATATATACAATATTATATTACGCTGCTCTCTTATTATGAGATCTATTACTATAAGGTTCGTTACTCACATTCAGAATTCTCAATGCAAGACACATTTAAATTTAAGTTCCATATTTTTTACGCAAACTACGAAAAATAAACTAAAAATATCTAGAATAATTATAAAATGCGATTAACAATTCAAATGAAAAATAAATTTAAATCCATATAAGGAACAAATATAATAAATAAACATTAAAAGTTAAAAATATAGAATAATTAATTTAACCTGTACATTATCTTCAAGTGACTTAGAATACTTCATTAGACACACATATTAGGTAATTCGGGAAAATTAGACAATCAATAAGCTTAACTCTTTACAAAGTGTGATTTATTGTCGCCTAATTCTTACCATCAATCTCTATATATAAGTAAGTAAGTCATGACAAGTGCACCTAGTATGACTTTATTCTTCAATGATACACCATTTCAATATATATATTATAATTATATATATATATATATATTATATAATATATATATATATATTATAATATAGTATATATATATAGTTATTAAATATATAATATAATATATGATTAATATAATTATTATATATTAATATATATATATAAATGATATATTAATATATATATATATTAATATATATTTATTATATATTATTATACTATTATATATATATATATATATATATATATATATAATTATTATAGTATATCTTTGAGTGTTTATAAATTGAAAACTTTTCTCTTACAATAAATACTACGCTTTTACCTGATAATAGGTACTAAGTAATAAATCTTCCTACAAACAACAATAAAATTAAAAAAAAGCTTCAATAATAAAATTTGCAATTATATAGTTATTAGATATATAAAATAAATACAGTATTATTTAATAAAGGAATAAAAAAGGTGCATGTTGGATTAGGATACAATTTAAAAAGATAAAGATTAGATAGAAAGATAAAACCAGGATAAGAAAGAATATAAACTGAAAAAAACTAACATAGACACATATATGCACGACATTGTGGTAACCATAGAAATTATTTAATTAAAAAACGATATAAAGAAATGCTAAAGTAGCGCTAAGCAATCGGATGAGACATTTTTTTAGTAAATAGTTACGGTTATAATTGATTACAATATGTATAAAAGCAATTTAGAGACAAATATTGGGCATATGTTAAAAAAAAAAAAAATAAGAAAAAACAAAATATAAAAATAAAAAAAAATACTAAACTGAAAATTTCGAAAAAAATAAAAAAATAAACACTCTAGAAAAAAACTGAACATTTCGAAAGAAATAATAAAATTAAAAAAAAAAAAATGCTATATATGATAAATAAACGAATAGAATGTTAATTAATTTGAGAAATAATAAATTATGATTGGGTCAATGAGGGATAGAAATACACACAGATAATACACAGGTCCAGTATAATGGTTAAAAAAAAAATAAAATTGTTCACAGATAACGATAGGAAATTGTTAATCTATGGTAGCTTAATCTACTTATTTTGGAAGTTATCTTAATGGTACATTTTATGTACATGGAATTGCGTCTTATTAAAATATTGCAAAATGATAAGTATAAATGGTGAATGAAATGTAATAAATTTGTCACAGATACAATAGGTATCTATACATAATAAGCAAAAAGCCTCAGAATTGGGTGATATATTTATGAGATGAGGTAATTAGGATTACTTAAGGAATTTATTATATATTTATAATGATTTTTGAAAACATTGAATGAGAACATGACGGCACCAATCCCACCACCGGAGGAGAGCGATTTTAGACTAAAAATATATGGACTAAACATATATATTAATTATTGGGATATTTACACGCCTATTCACTTATGTTTTGGAAGAAATATAGGAATACAAAACATAATAGATTGTGATAAAATTTAATTATGAGTGAAATTTTCAAGAATATATAATGTATTGTATTTTAAGATATTATTTCAGTGATTTTAGACCATCCTAGAAGAATACACATAGAGAATGAAAGTTCAGAGTAAATAAAACGTGCATTGAGAAGTAAGAAGTCAATATAATCGAGAACGATATTTTATCAAAAAAAGAAATATCTAAATGAATTTTTTAATTATAATCAGAATGATATAATTTTTATTATTATGGAGATGGAGAAGACCAGCTAAGGTAATGTGTGTAGATGGAAAAAGCAAATGCATAGTAAAACATGGATGGATACTTTATTTGTTAAGAGCTGTATCAAGGTATATATTACTCAACGAGAATCAAAGTGAACAGAAGAATATATATGGGAAATAATCATAAAGAAATTGAAGTAAGAGAAGTATTGTTTAAGATGAAAGATCGACACGAGAGATAATAGTGACTAGTATTTCATACTACACTAAATATAAGTTGGATTAGGTATATTGACAGTATGAATAAATAAATATATATATAATAATTATATAAGATGAAATTGGAAAAGCTAGAGGTAACAAAGAATGTACAAAGTTTGAAAGGATTAAAAATGATGTAAATAAAATTGGAGAGTATGAATATTAGAAATAATAGTAAATGTTCCAAAAAGGAGGTTATAGTAATGGACATGCTATGAGAGTAGATATGTATAGATTAAGATGACTATAGAAACATAAAATAATAATAGAAATATAAACTAATAAATTAGACATATGAATACATTTAAGTTAGATGAGAGACTATCAATCAAAGCTACAATATAAGATAAAGTAATAAATAATTAATGAATATGTTTAAAAAATAAACTATATAAACGTAAAATTAATAATAAATTATCCTATGACTAAAATATATTAATATATAATAAATGAACTTTGAATAGAATTATTATATGGAAAATCAACCTTAATATATAAATTGGATATCTCTAATTTATGGAGAGATAGATAATATGACAGAGATATGCAAGAGTGGACACGAGTCATTAGATATTACTTGCTAGTGTAGTAGTATAGTATATTATATTATGTATAAGTGACACTATGTATAAGACAAGATTTTAAGGAAATTTAGTCTTTCAAAGTATTTATTAAGTCACATTGCAATTCCCAATCCCAATATAAGGGAGTATCCGAAATTGAGATGGAAAATATATTTGTATTAATTTATTTTTTGAGAGAGATATACAGATTAAGTTGAGAGAAAGTCAATTTATGTAAAAATTGTATATTATAGTAATGATAGTATGAAAAGCAAAATAAAAATGAAAAAAAAATTTTAAAGCTGATTTTAGTTAATGACTAATAAGGATATTGTAAAGAATAAAGTGTGAACAAAAAATCACAGATGCAATTACTTAACTGTTCCATTCATGAAGCAAATATGAAATAGATATAATGAATAAATTCAACGATTTTAAAAAACATAAGAAATGGAAAAAATAAATATTAGCTATAGGAATATATATTTCAAGCAGTACTTTAACTTAACAAGGAGATACATAACAAGAAAAAGTGTATATCTTAAAGACTAATATTATACATATAAATAGATATAGTATCAGGTATATATATATATATACTATTATTCAAGATATTTATATATAAATAGTATATGTATGTATAATATGATATATAATATATAATATATTATATATAATATATATATATAATATATATTATATATAATATATATATATATATATAATATATATATAATATATATATAGTATTTAGTATACTGACTAGTTACTTATTGAAATTAATCACTGCGTTCTTTGATATATATATATAATATATATATATATATATATATATATGATATATATTATATATATATATTATATAATAAGTATATTATATATATATATTAGTATTAATTATATAATATATATATATTATATTATATAGAGAGATAGTATATAAATATAGTAATACTAACTAGCATATCTATATATATAGGTATAGTAAATATGAACAGGGTGAATCAAATATCGCACTACATAGGGATTTCTAGCATGTATGTTGAAGATTGTTGGTCGTAGTGAAGCAACTTGGCTAACAAATTGTCAAAGGAGGAATATGTGAGCCTTGAGTTAATGTATGGGATACCAAATGCTACGAGACGAACGTATCAATTGCAATAAAATTTAACAGACAGAATCCACGCCGCCATCGAATTAATCGTCAATAGTTGGACGACTATTTTTTAAACGTTTCGGGTAAAATATAATGATCAATCTTGAATTGGAAGGCCGAAAAGCGCAACGGACGCAGAGATGAAGTGGTTGGCAGAAAAACGCAACCGACACAGAGACATAGCGTTTGCCCAGAGAAAGAGAACCGACAGCGAGACATAGTTTGAAATTCACGCATTGCCAGAATTGTACGGTGTTTGCAAGTTGAGAGAGAACATTTCGAACGTGTTTTCGAACGTGTCGATTTTTGAATTAATATCCATCCCCTTATGTTGACGACTTTTGATTGTCATAATTATAGTACTATTAATACCCCTATTAGTATATAGTATATATAATATGATTGTTATATATATAATATAAGATATATGATATATAGTATTATATATATATATAGTTATTATAATATATATATATATATATATAATATATATATATAATGCCCAAATACTTAAAGGCATTTGATATTTTTATAGCAAATAAAATAAAAACAAAAACAATTTGGAAATATTTTGATATTTACTTGATCTATATGCTATTTATTACTCAACATGAAAAAAAAACAATATTTGGTTTGATCTATATATGCTTTGAAAGCAGAGCTCATATATAATATTGCGCCCTCACATAACAATAAAATAAAATTACTACTGGTAATGTAAAGTTTGGGCATGTAAAGATAAGTTTTAGATTTACTGTTTTTTAAGTGAATAATATTGGATGATAAGGAAAATTTACATTTTTATGAAGTGTAAAAAAAAAAGGTAAATTTATTATCCCGTGGGGACTAGGCGCTTAGCACCGCAGTGGCAGCAAAATTTAGCCACATCTACAGGATATTTCTTTCCGCATTCGTAGCAAAATATTGGTAAAGATGAGTGAGTTGATGATCTTATTTTTCCCACGGGTGAATATGTTGGGGAAGACTGTATAAGTATTGATGAATCAGTTGAAGATGAACTCGAGACCCTTTGTTGAGTATCGTCAAGGCTGTTAAATAGAAAAACGAAATTAAAAAACAAAAATAAACAATTTATTTATTTATTTACTTATTTATTTATTTATTTATTTATTCATTCATTTAATTATTTCTTTATTTATTACCTCTCAATTGTTTTTTTCTGAGCTTTCATTTCCTCATCAAGTGTGGCCCTTAAAGCTTTTAGAGAATCAGTTGTAGAATGAGAAGATCCAGAGGGCTGGTCTCGAAAAGACCTCCCACCCAAATATCTGCTGTAGTTCTTTGGAGAACCTAACAGATCGGAGTTAGCGGTCCATGCTGAGTTATATGAGGAACTACGACCGCCGTCCAGATCATTTCTGAAAGACAGCGAGAAGTTATTGTTAGGTAACGATAGATATTTCTAGATGCTTTTGATTTTACATTCCCTTCCAAATCGATTCTAATTCAACAAAAAGTAAATACATCCTTATTATTCACATGTACAAAAATTACAAAGGTACCACGCAGAGCTAAATATATTTTATAATAAATATTTACAAAAGAACTCTCTCTCTCCTCTCTCTCTCTCTCTCTCTCTCTCTTCTCTCTCTCTCTCTCTCCCTCTTCTCTCTCCTCTCTCTCTCACACACACACAACACCACACACACACACAACATATTGCATAATATATATATATATATATATATATATATATATAATATATATAGTATATTATATATATATATATACTATATATATTATATATATAATATATATTATATATATTATATATATTATATATATATATACTTTATATATATATTATGTGTACAAGAATTATTTGGCAAGAAATAAAGTGCACTTCTAAACGTCAGTTCCGCGCATATAACTAGCTATCTAGAAATCACTGACTCGAACTTAGAAGACCATTTCCCTTGATCTGAATTTGCGTATATTTGTAAGCTCAAGTGATTTTTGAAACCCTGATATACCACTCCCTTGGTGTATGTGTGTGTGTGTGTGTGTATGTGTGTGTGTGTGTAGGTGTGTGTGAAAGAGAAAGAGAGAGAGAGAGAGAGAGAGAGAGAGAGAGAGAGAGGAGAGAGAGAGAGAGAGAGAGAGAGAGAGAGAGAGAGAAATGGTAAAGATTTCAATACGGAGATGGTAAATATGAAGATATGATGATATAAAAGTATTTCAAAGTCTATCTATGCTTTGAACAATATTACAAAAATTGTTGAATTTAGAAAGTGTCAGTGTAGTCAAAGATTATTCCTGTCAGTTCAGTGATAATGTTGTGTCCTATTTTAGATAGTTCCATAAGAATAGTTCGAAACAATCGATACGGGATAGGTATACCAAATATCTCATCAACATTCAGAACAACGTTTCATCATTTATCAGATTAAGAACAAACAGCTTTAGATGTAAAGTACCCGATGTTTTTATACAGATTTATTTTTCTTTCAATTTAATAGCGCTCTCACCACCCCTTCTTCAACTTCTGCTGTAAAGTCAATGTCCTTAAAATATGAAATTAAAAATCTTAGATTTAACTTGACTTGTGTTTTAATTTTAGGTTGAATTACTTTTTTTAATTTTTTAAAGAAAGTATTAAAAGTTATGTTACTGAATAAATTAGATTTCTTTTACTCGAAAACGCTGATTGCCAGAAGGCTTTAAACAAATTTAGCTTTTTTATAACTATATATGATAAATCAGACTTCGTAGGCAGAAGGTTAAGCATAACTCTAACTTTAATCTATTATTGACCATTCTACAAGGTGCCACCATATTACATTTATAGCTGATATATCATACTGTTTAAAGTTCCCAAAATTTGGACTTTTTTTACAACTTTTACTATCAATAATAATAATAATAATAATAATAATAATAATAATAATAATAATAATAATAATAATAATAATAATAATAATAATAATAATAATAATAATAATAATAATAATAATAATACACTTACATAGTTGTCTTGAAACCTGGGGAAGATTTTCTAATAATCTGACGTGATGGGCTCAACTCCTTTGGTGAAGTTTTATTAAAAGAATCGAAAATACTAGAACTAAATGGTGGAGTTGGAGACTTTCTCCACGAATACACTTTGTCTTCTCTTTTATTTTCAATCCGTTGTTTCCTATATCTTGATTTGTTACTATGAGAACTGACGCTTCTTGATCTGGAATTATATCTTGATACATACTGAGAACTATGACCATCTTCATCATATTTTTTAGTTCCAGTGCTTCTTGAGGGACTTAGTCTCGTATTTAAGAAATCGTTAAGGCCATTTTCCGGAGAATTAAGTTCCCTCGGTGAATTTTCTAAAGATTCAAGCTCTGATGAATCATCTCCAGGGGAGCGAGCGTTGCAGGAATTGAAATCGAATGAGTCTAATCCAAGGGAACAAAGACTGTTCCAGTGCTTCTTGAGGGACTTAGTCTCGTATTTAAGAAATCGTTAAGGCCATTTTCCGGAGAATTAAGTTCCCTCGGTGAATTTTCTAAAGATTCAAGCTCTGATGAATCATCTCCAGGGGAGCGAGCGTTGCAGGAATTGAAATCGAATGAGTCTAATCCAAGGGAACAAAGACTCAAAGAACCTCTTCCAATCATTAAACTTCTTGGCTTTATGGGAACCGGAGAAATATCTCTCTCCGGTGAAAACCTTTTCATACCAAAATGCTTAAGTGAATTGGTTGAGCCCATCATATCAGAACGAAGATTTCCTCCAGGTTTAGCAGGACGAAGTAGATCTTGAAACTGCATTTCTGCTGCTGAAAAAGGATCGTAAGGTGCATTGTCCAACCTGCATAGCAAGTGAAAATATTTCGTTGTAAGAAGCATAATAGAGAAGAGCACAAAGATAAATAAAATTACTTGCATTGCTTATCTACGCTACTATTTTTTTTAAAAAAATTTACATTATCAAAGAAAAAGAAGCTTATAGCCAATGCATTTAAAATATATACAAATATAAATGTGTAAAAAATCGAATATATATATATATATATATATAATATATAATATATTATATATATATAATATTATATATATATATATAATATTATACATATAATATGTATATATAATATAATATATATATATATATATATATATATATATATATATATATATTTTAAAAAAAATAAGTAAAATTAAAAAAACTAAAAACAAAAAAAAATAAAAAATAAGTAAATAACATGCATATTTCATATTTAAACTAAAATATTCATGCCAAAAAATCAAGGGAATAACGATAAACGAAGACTAAAAAAGTACGGTAACTAAATAAAAATCCTGAAATTTTCATGCCCGGTACGTGAGTTGTGAAATTTTTTCTTTTCTTTTTTTTTCATTACCTTGAATTCCTAGATTTACTTTTAACAGGTGGGTTGGGCGATGATTTCGGTTTTAATATTGATTTTTTCGTACTTTTTGAGAACACCGCGTCCTTCAGTATGTTTCTACTTCCGACTAGAGATTTGAAATGGGCGTAATCTCTTTTCGATATGACGGCTCCTTCTCTTAAGAATAAACTTTCATTGCTTCTACTGTTGGGAGTTTTAATTTTACTTGCTGATAATGGAAGATCTATCTGGCGTTGTGTTAATTCCGAAAAATCATCAGAGCTTACAGACTTTCTGAGTGGAGAATTTCCAAATTTTCTCTGGTTTCTCCTTCTCAAATTTCTTATTTTAGAATTTCTGGGTCTGGATTTAGACCTTCTATCATCCGTTTGCTCTTCCAAAGACCGAACGCGTCGTCTGTCTTCAAGTTCAATTGGATCCATTTGTTCTCTTCTCTTACGCAAAATTTCTCTTACACTTTCTTTGGAACTTTTGGACTTGATTGGTCTTGAACTTGAAAGTAATTGTTCAGTCGAAATTTTTGGAGAACCACCTTTGCTTTCTGTTTGGCACCAACTTCTCATTGTTCAGTCGAAATTTTTGGAGAACCACCTTTGCTTTCTGTTTGGCACCAACTTCTCTCGCTACCTGCACTCCACGAGTGAGAGGAAGTATTTTGGGATTGAGTATCTGTGCTCGTATAATCTCCTCTCACTAAAAATTCATCTTCAAAATGAACAGATCTTGGTCTGGTTAAACCAAATTCGGGTAAATCATCATCATCACCACTTAAAGAATTGGGAGATTTGTAATAAAAATCATCAGCATTTATATCAAAGTCTTCGTCACTATCTGAATTACCGGAATCGTATTCCTTAATGCCTAAATCCTGATGAGAATCAAAATTGTTAGACGAGTAGTTAATATCAAAATTGTCGTCAGTTTTGGGATTTTTTTGTTTTTCTTGAATTTCATTTTTGATACTGGATGTTTTAAGTTGCTCAGCTAGTTTCTCGATCTCCCTCTCAAGAGCTTCCCTTTTGATCTTTATTTTATTCAAATCAAGATTTTCCTCCTCGGACGTCTCAAAAAAGTCACTATATTCGTTTTCTTCGTCTTCGTCTTCTTCTTCATTGTCACCTTCTATTTGTTTATCTTCATCTTCAGAATGGTTCGTGTTTTGAAACCTTTCTACCAAATTATTTTCCTTCCTTCGTTCGTTAATTCTTTCCTTTTCGGTTTTACTTTGAAATAAGAGAAAAAAACACTGTTTCAAAAATAAAAGATATACATGGCCAGAGAAATAATTCTAATATTTACTAAGAAGAGAATATTACTAAAATATTTACTAATAGAATAAAAGCTTATTTTTTATGTCTATTCCATCTTGCTTAGTTTTAAAACCAAATAAAGTAAAATCACATTTTGGAAAAATAAAAGTTAGTAAACAATCAAGATTAGCTTTCGCGCCAAGTATAAGAGAACTACCAATGGTTCTGGCGAAACTGAACTCTGGTCAAAAGAGATAGGAGTGAATATACGTCAATAGGCTAAACCTAATAAATGACAGATTTTGCAAATATACAGCAATTAAAAGAAGAAAAAAAAACAGGAAAAAACAAATTTCCTAAAATGAGCATTTCACTTTCAGTTTAAAATTTATAAAGAACCACCATCTTAGACTTCACAGCATGTTTCAGACCTTTACAGGTTCGATCGTAATTATATATATACTGTAGGCCTTATATATTAATAGTATAGTATATAGTAAATATGGGCGATGGTGGCTATATATTGCCAGTGAATGTCATGAGATTACGTATATATAATCTATATATATACGTAGTGAGTATATATAATATATATTATTTATATATATATAAGGTGTGCGATATTATAGTATATTATATATATATTATAAATATATATTATATATATAATATATATATATTATATATATATATATAATATATATATATAATATCCTTAATAAAAGAGAGATATATATATATATATATATATATATATATATATATAGTATGCTCTGTTGGACAGTAGAAGTATTCTCGGGTTCTTCTTTTGTCTCGTCGTGGCGTAGTGGTCAAACACTTGCACGCTCATCTGCTAGGGTCCAGGATCGAATCCCAGCATGGTGAAAATATCAGGGGGTTATTTAAAATACACATTAATTGCGGATATTGCATTTTTGTTATTCCCTCCAACGGTTCTTTGGGATAATTATTCACCATGCGCGGTCAGCCCTGTTTGGCCTAATGCCGAGTGGAGCGGGAGGAACACGTAGTAAGCTCTGCTTTGGACCAGTAGAAAGTATCGACAAGTTCTTCTTTAAGCTCGTCGTGGCGTAGTTGGTCTAAACACCTGCCCTCATACTGCTAGGGTCCAGGATCGAATCCCAGCATGTGAAAATTCAGGGGTATTTACAAATACAAATTAATTGCAGGTTATTGCATTTGCTTATATTATATATATATATATATATATATATATAACTACATATATTATATATATATTATATTATATTATATATAATATATAATATATATATATATATATTATATATATATATATATATATATATATATATATAATATATATCAGATATACTATATATATATATAATATATTATATATATATTTTAATATTAGTATATACTAATATATATATATAGTATATATATATAATAATATATATATATATATATATTTATATATTTATAGAGATATATATATATATAGTATGTATAATTATATAATATAATATATATATATATTAAATATATATATGGATAGTAATAAAAATATGTATATAACACATTCATATGTATACCAAACAATTCACATTTAAAACAAAATCACGATAAAACAATACCACGAACGTTTAATGATTTTTGATATTATTATTCATGTTATACCGTAATAAATAGTTCCTAGCTTGACGACCATTAGTAATAGGTCAAAGTTTAGACGAAAACAACTTAGACAACTTACTTTGAGGGGATTTGATCGTAATACGGAGTCATGTTTGAGGCTTCGTCCCCTTCGGGTTCCCCACGTTTAGCTTTGCCTCCTAAAGTCACACTAAATTTGAAGAAAAATTATGGAAGGTTAAGAAAATAATTGACTGGGATAAAGTGCATAAAATTAATGTTAATAAATAGTAAGAATATGCATAAGGATTGTAAAAGAGAATTAAAAATCAGGATAGGATTAACATATTTAGCACTTGTAAGTATATTATATAGAGATTTTTATCAAGACAATGTCCGAATTATATTCATATTTAAGTTTTACATTATTTTTGAAATACCTGGCCAGCATGTCGGATGCCAGATCCCGACGCCTTGCCATTCTTCCTGCTGCAGTTGTCCTTTTCTTAGGAAGTCTCAAAGACGCTGAACGGTTAAAGGTTTGGTGGCTATTACTGC
>JABUQX010032284.1:0-23725 GCA_015478945.1 Trachelipus rathkii
AGAAAACTAAATAAAGAGACATTAAGGACACGTGGTAACAGATATCACGGATATTTGGAATGAAGCATGAGCGGAAGTAAAAGGTATACAATAGAAATCTGTGGGAAAAGTCAGCAAATGAAGCAGCAAA
This sequence comes from Trachelipus rathkii, assembly GCA_015478945.1. Taxonomy (NCBI): domain Eukaryota; kingdom Metazoa; phylum Arthropoda; class Malacostraca; order Isopoda; family Trachelipodidae; genus Trachelipus; species Trachelipus rathkii. Next base: position 131 of record JABUQX010032284.1, read on the forward strand.
AAATATAGTCAAATTTTGAGCACGTTAACATACATCGATATAGAAACGAGAGAGGGGAATGGGTAGATTTAAAGGTAACTAACCTTTCTCGGCCAGGTTACTTTCTTCCGGAATTCAAGTGGTCATTTTAATACCAGAATGTTACCGAAGATCGGAAAACCTGAAGACAACAGCCAGATCACTATTTCGACAAAAAACAGTGGACAATGAGAGGGGTCGACTAGAGAAAAAAGATGAGTTGAAAGAATAACAATGAATCTTCGCAGACGGAAGACAACGAGACATGTAGAATAGTTCATTATTTAGAAAAGACTAAGAGGGAGTGAGAGTGTACGGGAAACGCAACTAGCAACACGGGAAGTAAAAAAGAAGGGAATTAGGAGTGTCGGTACTAAGGAACATTTAATGCTTTCAATAAACAGAAGTCGCTTGGTCTAGATGTGAAACGGATATAAAGTGGTGTTAATCACTATTAGATGGGGTATCATTGACTAACAAAGGGGGAAATTGAAGAAGGATTATGGGGACGGATGAAGCAGGTTGGTAGAAGTCGTAGGATCAGAGACGCAAAAAGAAAAGGATCTTAACGCTAAAGAATCCCGGTACATGTGCGTAAGTCGAAATCATTAATCACTGTGTATGTAGCATTAAATCAGCGGATCACGGATATTGATGGTCGTGGCGGGAAAAGTATGGACATATAATTACACGCGCATAGCCTCAAGGAAGTATGAAATATACAAGAGAGGTTTACATCAAGAAAAAAGTTGAAGCAAAATAGGTGGGACATCTGGTGCGGACAACTTAATAAGGGAGCATTTGGGAGCGCGGTTGAGTATACACAGACGCAGATGTATGAGTATGATATATTGTGAGCGCTGATACAAAGACAGGCTATATATAAAGAGAGTTTTGATTAATCGTCTTACACCATTTCTTTTTATTTGTGTTTTATTAGTGTGCATCTATTGTTTTTAGTCGGTGGAGTAAGAGGATCTTTTGAGTGTAGTAGTGCCCATGTGTTCTTCACGTCAGATCGATTGATATAAATGAGGTGTGGAGAGCAAATTAAGACTAATGAACAGGTAGGTAAGTAGGGAACTTGAAGGCATGTTAAAAATCGGATGTAAGCGCGAGAAGGGCGTTCTTAAATACATAGCAGAGTTTTATGATTTGATTGATGACAGAAGGGAAGGAGCATATATCCTTAGTCTAAATATAAACTACACATAAAAGAAATTAATAAGGACAGGGAGATTAGTATTGGGAAAATGTAGGAGAATTGAATTATGTATATGATAGGGAGTTTTAGCCTGACAAATAGAGAGATGACAAGTACTAGGATTCGGTGCATATGAGAAAACTGGAGCTTAAATTTGGATAGGACAACCACAAGATACCAGACATCAGTCCTTTGAATTGTTAGTGTGTTGAGAGCTAATTTTTAACAACAAACAAGCAATCAGGGAATGAATTGGACAAGTATAGTTATTTAGAGTAATCGACAGAAGGCTCGAGGAACGAGACAGAACATTGAATGTGGAAATGGACTAAAATAAAGGAAGTCAGCTAGAATATTGAGATTTGTACAGATGCCTTCAGTTGTAATGTGTGGAAGGTATGAATATCGCAGATCGGTTATTGTGATAGGTGATAAGGGACGCAGTTAGGGAATCAAATGTCCTTGCTGTGGAGAGCATTCTTGAGAGTTGCATCAAGAAGGTTATTTCTGATCTTTATTGAGTTAAAACAAGTGGGGCAATATGGAGATTGCTCTTAGGGTTATTTGTATGGGAATGCGTTTAGAGATGGGGATTATGGACTGAATTGACGAATGAGGTAATAGAGATAAGAGTGAAAGTAGACCAGTAAAACACTGGTAATTACAAACAACGATTATTGACCATAGATTGAGATCGGGGAGAGAGCGATGGCGGGAGGTTGATGATGTGATTGAATACAACACAATATAAGGTTGATTGGAATAATCGGGTTATAAAGACAAGGTTATGAAATAGAGACGGTATGTTACAAGAAAAATTGCAAGCTCGGCAAAACGTACACGACGAATCAAATAGCGGATGTTATCTAACAAAGCATAGAGTAATGTGAGAATATTAAACAATATAATTGAGAAAAGCGAGACATCGAAGGAGTAAAACATTGGACAAGAAAGGCGGAGTTTGAAATAGGGAGGAGTTAAGTGATTACTTTTTTTTCTAGGTAGGAGCACAATGATGTGAAAGGAACATAAAGAAAAGGGTAAGTGCATGGTAGGGCGCTCACCTAATGTTCAACAGAAAACAGGTCAGTAACACATAGACTCGCTGGGTGGTAAGACAGGGGGGTTGATATATCAGGAGATCCATTCAATTACTTGTTTCATTAAATCTGCTATCTCTTCTTTTTGCAGCGAAATGGATCAAACTGTTAATGATATAAATATTGTTTTTTTTCATCGCCTGCTGAAACAAATCCAGAAATTGTATATATTCCTAGAATACAAACTTTATTTACTATAAGTTATACTACAAGATCTATGTCTTCAGTTAAGGGAAAATGGTATCATCGATGAGAGAGAGCCAATCAAAAGGGATCCAATAATGTCGATGAGAGACTTTATTGATATCCTTGCCTATTTGTGAGTAGTTCTCAACTATCCAGCCGTGGTGTGTGTGATGTGTGTTGAGTTAGTATTAGTAAAAGAGTAATTCACTTAAAAGACTAATTAAAACTGAAGATGAATGAAGAAAAATTATCCTTGATTAACACTGTCTTCATCCTCTGTATTTTTATTCTTTCTCTGTCTTCTTTGCTCCTCTCGAGTAACATTTTATATTTAGTGATCGCCATCTAGGCAATTAACTACCAACGTATTAACTAATTGCTTATTCGTCAAGTTGTTTAATACTCAATATATATATATATGATAGTATATATATTATTATATATATGGCCTATTATAGACTATATATCTATTGCTTAGGTTGTTTATATTATATTATTATATATATATATATACTAATTCACTTCCCTTACTCTATATGTTAGTATATATTTATATATAGTATACTAAATCTATAGGTAACGGATAAACACACAGTGAAATAGTCACTCTTTATTAAACAAAAGTATTAAAGTAAAAAATAGTAGTATTAGTATATATATATAGTATATACTATCACTAGTATTATATTTAGGGTATATTAGCTACCGTATTAATTGGCCAGTCAAATAAAGTCGAAAGAAGCTCAGCCTTACGATCCGTGTTAATGCTATTCGTGAAGAAACTAATCGCACTCGAGGAATTTAAAATTCAACCTGAGCGAGCTTTATAGCGGGGACTAAGACGCACTGGTTACCTCATCTCATGGCATTAAAGGTGCAGTGGTTGCGGTGTTATTTCTTGTGCACAGGTGGGCCAACTTAACTAGAAAACAAACACACGGACCGGGCCTTCAACGGACCCGGCCCCATATCACCACCGGCTATCTTTAGCGACGCCGGCCGCCATGGCAAAAATCAGGAAAGACCGCGCAGTTTTCAACCGGGGTTAACTGTAAGTTTACACTAAATATAGAGCTGTGGAAGACTCGAAATATAAAAAACAAAAATGAAAAATATAAATATATAATGTTCATCTCACTCCCTTTTTTTTATAACTTGATCGCAACAGTGCATAGAACTATCCTAATATTACTGATCAATAATTTTTCTGGTATTTTATATGATTCATATTCTAAAATAAGTAAGAGTCCTCATGTGATAGAGGTGGGTTTTTATTCCGAGTTCCTTTTCACACCAATAAAAATACTTCGAAATTGTAGAGAATATAGAATGAACAACTAGGAGATGCTGCGAAAATTGAAAGGAATACTGTAGAGAAAAGAAGTTAAATGTTTATTTTTTAAGGTAAACATAATCTTTCCGAGAAATAACAGCAGCTCTTTTGTAGAAATCTCTTTTAAAATTATTATTTATTGAATATAGTATACTATACCGGGATATATACGTGAGGGTTGAATACTAGTGACAATAGGCATTACCAACACTTACCGCTGCATAGATAATCTACCTACATTTCAATAGAGTCTCAGATATTATAGACGTGAGAGAGTAAACTTGATTGGTAAGAAATATACATTTAGATAGTATGGAAGGTACTAGTAGATATAAATATTTTCACATATATATATATATATATATAATCGAACAAATATGAGAAATAATGAAAGATGGAATAATATAAATGTTGTATTATATTTAGGTATTTGGACTTTGCAACAGGCGTTGATCGAAGATACATAGAGAAGCCTGGTGGGCTAATTTTAGTTACATATGGTATATGTGGTCGGTATATATAGTATTATATACTTTCTGAGTAATATGAATCAAAGCCAGTATTGTACGAGTGAACTTGAGTTAAGATATAAAGATAATAATTAGTAGATGAATAGATATTGAATTATTATACTAAATATTTAATAGTATTAAACTTAAGGAAGTATAATAGGCTGACAAATATGTATATTATAATGTCTCTCTATTATAGTAATTATATATTATAATTTTAGTATATCTATAATTTAGTCACTGATAGATATAACTTTAGAGAGGAACCGGCCTCTGGATTCTCTTTAGTATTATTTTTTACGTGACTTCATTTTATTACAAAATGTACACGAGTTTGCTAGAACATATAAAATTATTAGTGGTATAAGGACCAGTGTTTTTGTTAAATGAAATACAGAGAAGTGTGTGTAAAAAGGAAACCTTTAGCTGTAAATTTAATCTGAGTCACGACATTACGCGAGAGCCTCATACTCAAGCAGCTAAGGGGATTACTGCGGAATTTATCTTTCTATTGACTCTTCAATTAGTGTCAAGGCTGGTTTCAGTGGTAACTTGATTAATACTTCATTGGTGTGTGTGTGTTGAAGAAACTAAATATTGGAATGTTCTAGTATATTGCATAACAATATCAGGGGTGATAATTAAAGAAAGTTCTATTGCTTGTACGAGTTCATCCAGGGTTATGACTATGTTGTAGAAAGGTGTTACTAATTATTATTGAATGCAAAAAAAATTCAATGAATTTTTTTCGAAGTCTTTTTAACGATTGATATTTCTGAATTTCATTAGGTTACATCTTTGTGTGGACTTATTAGTTGAAGTAGAGTGGCCGTGTGTTATGCCTAATTGACTTGTTAAAAGGCTTGAAATAATAGTGCTGTGACTTTCTCGTTGTGTGCACAAAGGTTTCATCTCAAATTGTTTTTTATGGATTTTGTGTTGGCTTACTTGTGCCAATGCATTATTATCATAATATGTATAATATAAATCTTATATCATATGTTGGTTCATATTGGGGTTTATTATTCTATGGGAATAATCGAATATAAATTGAGCGAGCTTTGAGGAAGGATTTTCCATTGTTTCGTTATATGGGGGTTTGAGGAATTGGTTTTAAAGTTGATGGATGTTATTCTCTTAGAGTGGAGATCAGAGTATAAGCTATATTTTTTTGTAATATTGTTTTAACGAGTTATTAGGATTGGTAGGATGCTGTGTTCGTGAATTTTGTAAAGTTGTGAGTGTTGATGATCCCTCTCTCCGGAGGGGCAATAGTGTGCCTATAAACACGGTACCTGTCTTTCTTTTTTAGCTATCTTAAATGCTTGTGTGAGGATAGACTCAGGTAAAAAAGTTGTATTTAGAAATATGGTGGCCGGGGAAATAGCATTTGAGTTTCTTGTGCAGAGATATTTTTGTTAGAGACAGCTTGTCATCAAGCGTTAAAGCGCAACGGAAGTATAATCACCGAGATCGCAGCAGAACAGCTATTTTGTGTTTGGGGAATGATTAAGTATTTATGCCAAAGTGGAAGTATATTAGTTTGGGTGCGAAGGTGTTCGGTTTTTCTAAAGTAATATAGTAATATTGCGTAAGTGAATATGTGAAACAAAAAAGACAACCAGGAGATCAGTGACCGTTAAGTTGTGATATTAAAGGGATGATTGTTAAAGTTTAAAGGGGCGCATTAATCTATCGGTGATATCTGAATGAAGGCACGAATTATTTGAGTTAGAGTGAGAGTTTATGCGGACACATCATTAGGTTGGTGTTTTCGTGAGGGGGAGACAAAATGTCATCGTACATTCTAATCCATAAAACCTATTGTTTTATAAAGGGTATCTTTAGTAATATATGAGAGAAATTCTGAGCTCTAATCAAATCCCTTCCAAACACAAAATTAGCTGTTCTGCGTATCTCAATCATATCTCTGACCGTGCTTTTCGTTATTAACAATGCCTCTCCTCCTCTTTTAGCACAGGAACTAAATACATCCACAATACTGTCAAATCACTTTACTATCCTGCAGTTTTTCCGATCCATGAAAAAACAAACATATACACAAAAGCATAAAAAACAGGTACTATAGCACCTTTCCCCCGAAAAAATTTTTACCAAACCTCCTTTTTACAATTCCTCAATTACCATTTATGGTAATTGTGGCGGGATTAAAACTTTAATTAACAAAATTACCGGGAATAATCAAATACATGTACCTTTAAGAAAAAAACAATACACCCTTATTCCATCAAATAGGGAGCGTCAACGATGATCATTATATTAACAACATTCCAAAACCTGCAAACGAAGATGACTAAAATCTCGACCTCAATTAAAGATAGTATTGATATCACAACTCACCTGCAATCATCTTGCCATGATCAAACCTAAATTATTTTAAAGGATGTAAAGACCAAAAAAAGAATTGTGCGAAAGAAAAAAAACTCAACATAGCTGCAATGATATTTTGTCACAACGGACATGCATACTTTTCTAAAGAAAAATATTTTTTCAGCTTTACACCTAGGCTTTTAAAAAGTATATTACATCATGGCGACTCTATCAAATATAACAATATAAGATATCCAGAAATTACTCACATTCCGAACCATGTGGTGACAAATACAACTCAGTTAAGCTGGTGTTGCGAATAAAAATTTCTGTTCCTTTTTTTTTTTTCTCAATCACGTATTATATATTATAATGATGAACACTACATACTAGCCATACCGGGTGAAGTGATATAAGATAAGTCATTAGTTTATTATACAAAATGGAATTCTGCGAAAAAGACATTTTTTGGGGCCAATTATATTTTATTTTTTTAAAACAATACAATTGAAGCAAAAATTCAAAAAAAATCATTGACCATGCTATAAATATATTATTTTGTATTTTTTTAAACTTACTATTAATTATCAGAATAAATAATGTTTATATCTTATATTAAAAGGAAATCGCAAGTCCCGCTCATCAGTACTAAAAACCAAGGACAGTTTGTTTGTTCATTAAAATAAGAGTTAAATATCTCCTTTATTATGTTTAATAAATAAAAATTAGAATTTATTAGTCATTATAAAAAAAGTGTCTTTAACAATGTGTTTATATTTGTGTACAATTATATAGTTAATAAAACCTCGCAAGTGACACTACAATCTTTATTAAAACCACTAATAATCTAATAAAGAAGTGCGCAAGGGCTTCTCTCAAAGTACTAATATATCAATACGACAATAGTAAGAATAATTATTCTTATATAGACCTAGTATTATATGATGACTAATATTTATCATTAATTATTTTAGTATTTTATATTATATTTTATTTAAACATGCATTTCTCTCGGGGGGGCTTATTTAATTCTATTAATTTATATATATATAATATTATACTAATATAATATATAAATATCATATTAATATATTAATATATATATATATATATTATATCATATATTATATATATAATATTAAATATATATTAATTATATATATATATTATATAGTATATATATATATATATATACTTAGTATTATTATTAATTATTATATTTATCATATATACTCTATTATACTATATATATATTATATATATATATATTATATAGTATATTAATATTATATATATAATTTAATACTACGAATTATTATTATCACTATATATAGAAAATGATTAATCAAGTTATTTATTTACCTAGAAAATTAAATGAGAATATTTAATTATTATATTTATAATTGCATTGTAATTGTATTACTATATTCTCTTTTTTAATAAATTTTCGCTTTCTGAATGGTACGTTCCAAATCCAAATGTAATTTATTTTCATGGTAGAAGTTTTCAAAACTGTCGAGTTCTTTGAAGCTTACATTCTAAGTTTTAGCTATACCCCTATATATATGGCCCACCGGCCTATAAAATCTGAGTAATCCACGTCGCTTTATTTATTCTTTCTTGACCAACCAAATCCAGGCATCTAGAAAATCATGAAGCGAGCCTTCGATGAATTCTCGGGCCCGGTCGCTATATTCTATTACCGGGACCTCCGGAAAAGTAATTCAAGCTCCCCGGTCGGCTCCCTTTCCACAATCATACCATAATAGACCACCCCTACACGTGAATACCAATGAGATCCACTTCACCTTCATATATTTTAGACACCTGTATATACAAATCAAAATTCTGGCCATAAACTACGCACATATATAAATCCATCAAAGGTCAAGCAATACTAAAATCAAAAATGATGTGACTCATTAGTGCGCGACTTCACTCAGTCGTGAATTGATTTTTTTGATTTTTTTCGTTATTTTCACGCGACACAGCTCACCACTATACCAACACCAGTTTGCAACAACTCACTAATCATTGCCCATTCTTCCTACATTTAAACCATACACCATCTCAAGTTAATTCTTTCATTTATTGAAATCTATATAATTATCGAACACCTTTCTTCACACCAAAACTCTCTAAATACGTTCATATATCACTCCACAACACAATTGTATAATTCTATTTTTACTCACACCTAACATACGCCAATAAAAGCATTGGTCTAGCCTGAAGCTACTGTTTTACCAAGTAGATTCTATATCCTCTTATTTCCAGACCATATCTCTGTCTCACTATTATACCAGTTAACTAACAAGTAACATATATAATCATAATGTAGATACCTTATTCATGCATTAAGATCTAGACTTCTTTGAGTGCCTTTTACACTATATACCTACGAAGCGTGAATTTAAATCCGCAACCAGCTCATATTTATCTTCTTTTTCCCTTCGTACATTACACCACAATTTTTACCTACATACATACTTACATTGGGCCACTTGGCATCAAGATGCAGAAAAGAGTAGAGAAATCTAGAAAATTTAATACGTAGAAAATAATCAAGAAACTCTAGAACACTTGTTCAGCTGCTTCACACAATCTAACGTAACGGCAGATAACTCACAGCTACTGAATTTTTAAAAGGAATAACACTTTGTCTCTAACTTACCTACACAAAACCCAAAAATTCTTAACGCGTTATCCTAACGTATATAACATTTATACCATATCTAACTTAAATACAACTCTCATATAATAAAACACATCAAAAAATAATCAATGATTATTTGATTTTCTTGTTGATTTTGTTTAGGGGCACCAATGTGCCTTTGTTATCTTATTCTGTTCCAGAGAGATATACATTACTCTTCAAGACATCAATATCAGAAGAGAGCTCAAAGATCTAAAGAAGTCCGCGCAGTAATTTCTAAATTGGACCATCGCGTGAAGCTCCATAGTGTCGGTACATTCTATCTACATCCATCTCCTGCTACATACTGAAATCTGTAAGTACACAATGTTGTGTTATAATCTGATTAACGTCAAGATATGTTTATTTCCGTCGTGTATCCTGTCGATAATCCCATACATATTAACCAATGAAGACAGTAAGAAACATAGTGTACCATAGGCGTGCACGTTGATTACTATCCTCCGAGCTTGTCACACAAACGTAGTAGTGTTGTTGTAAGCTAAGAGAGTCTCCTCGACGTATTGTACTTATACATATGATATTACCTTAGTCTTAAAGCAAAATGGAATCGTCTATGGAGTTTGAATATCTCTGAATATGATTAATGTGTCTATTTGATTAATATAATATATAATTTATATATATACACTATTTATGCCTTCTATAATTTATTCCTACATGTATTGCCTTGACTAGAAATATTAATATTTACATTTCCCAATAAAGAACCATAATTAGTTTCTCCAGTGAGAACCTTTATGTAATTAGGTGAGGTATGCTTTACTATCTTAGTATTATATTATATATTTTCTTTCAGGTAATTTAATATATTTATTTACATATATCAATTTGGGAGAATATTGAAACAAAACATTTTTATTGATTTCTTATTATTATAATATTATAAAATTAATCTAATAATAATAAATTAGGCCAGGTAGGGGGTGGGGATTTAAATAAGTCAGGGGTTTAGTTAGGTAAGATTATAAATTGTAATATTCTCAATGAATTTTTGGATTTAGAACCTAAAATTGGATCCACGTAAAATCATAATTTTTCGATCACGACATTAAATTGAACTTTATTAAATAAATCATATGATCCAAACACCAAAAAATCCGAAAAACGAGAAAAAATTAGATAAGAATACAAAAAGATAAACTTTTCAATAACCAGCCACCATCTTTGTTTTTAATAAGAAACATTTATTCTCCAGTTTAGGCAATCAAAGTTCTCTGACACATGTCAACAACATTTGATGAAATCCATAGTACCAAAACTTCATTTAATTAAGAAATATTATAAAACAGAACTCAGTACTAGGACTGGCACTTGCTGGCAACCTAACGTGGCAAAAGTTCTTGCGATAAAGTGCCCGTCTTACTTACTAATAGTAGGCTTGTTACGCGTAACAAATCTGACAGCTAAATAGCCGCAAGAATCTATCGTTGTAATTGGATGGGTATGTCAATACTCAATAAGAATTTTTTATCATAAACAAACCAAATTACGTATAGAAATAGATTAGAAATCAAAAAATATAAATGACAAACAAGTAAACCAATTTTTAAAAAGATGTATGAAATCATTAATTATAATTTTAATCTATTTTAGATATAATCTTTGTGTATTTAAAGTAAAAGTTTTAAAAGGGAATTATGAAAATTTTAGGGTCAATATTGATTATTCTTAGTACTATATTAAGCTAGTAATAATATTATAGTTATTAAGCATATTTACAACTAAGTACTCACTACATTCATATATCAGATATTAGATTGTCAGTATATAAATATCATACTAAATTTATTAACAATATATTTTCTTTAATTGCAAGGTAAAATTAATTAAAAGAAGAAATTTTACAAGCTCAATTTATTCAAAGCCTAACCACTTTGCAGTTTGCATTCATTTCAAGTTATTTAAAAGAAATCACCTCGTAACGAGCTTGATTTGATGCTCTATGTTATTATCACCAGAAAACTCTCCATAAATTTGTTATTCTATATGCCCTAAGTTTAGTGGGATATTACACTGGAAAGAAGTACGCTGTCATAATTAATTCTGAACAGTCCTCATAAAAGCAGGAGATGAGTATCAAATATTTCTGAACATTTTGCAGCCTTTACGAGCATCGTAATAAATGGCAAATATATTTTAGCTTAATAGACACCTGAGGTGACTATAATTAATTTATAAAATTAGGTAAGCTGTTAAAATGGGTAAATGCCGTGGAGAAATTAAAATATAACACAAACATTTTAAGAATAAAAGCTTTATATATAAGAACAATAAATATAATTAGTTAATAAAAGAACTAAAAAATAAGGTTGTGATAGCATATGTATACCACGCAGATACACGTGTTAGATTTCTCTCTATAAGCTGACATAAGTGTGCGGGAAGAAAACTCACACAATGTATTTTTAGAATAGGGGGTTTTATATACTACTGTTAGTAATTATTAATTGTAAATATTATTATTTTTAGAGGATTTATATATATTTAAGACTATATATACTATACATGATAATCATTTATATATATTTAATAAAAAATAAAATGAAAATGATTTATAAAGCCCTGAAATCACTTTTAGCAGGGCTGTGGAGCCGTTAAGTTGTTTTTACTCATCGCGAGTCTGGACCCGCCAAAAAAAAAAATCAGCTTGGCAACCATGATATTTAGTCACTTATACAATAATTTTGGAGATTTGATGTTAACATGTATATACGCATAATGTATTAATGTCATGAAAGAATAAGAGATGGGGGGTGGCAGGAAATGGTGTTAGAATGATGAAGAATGGAGGGTGCCCTACCTATTATATGAGGATGATTTGGTTTTGTGTGGTGAATCTGAAGAGAGTTTGAGAGGATGTAGGGTTGATAATTAGCTTTGATGAAATTTAATTCGCAATGAAAATTACCTTACTCTCTATTATTTTCTTTGAAAGATCTGCATCGTTAGATGTCGAACCTGTTTATACCTTTAGGGGTCACATGGGCCCAGTTCTTTGTCTGGCAGTCAGCACGGACGGCGATAAGTGTTACTCGGGAGGTTTAGATAGCTCAATTCGAATATGGAACGTCCCCTCTTCGTCCATTGATCCTTATGATTCATATGGTAAGATTTGATTACGTTGTATTAGATTTTGTTTTTCATTACAGTACAATCCACACTGTACTTCGTTTTATATTTTAATTAGAATCTGCTTTTTTGTACAGTTTTCAGCAATAATGTAATGTAAAATGATAATTTTTTTATATTGCAAATTGCAGAACCAAGTGTTTTCGGTGGAAATTTAAGCGGCCACACAGACGCGGTTTGGGGAATCGTTTACCACCAGCAACGTCATCAGCTTTTATCCTGCAGTGCAGATTCAACAGTTCGATTTTGGACAGCATCAGACACACGAAATCCTCTATTGTCAACTTACGCTGTTGAAAAAGGTTAATATGCATATTTTCATACCGATGTTTTAGCATATAAATCCTGGGAATAAAAACAGCATAGGGCTTACCTTTATAGTGCTAGACGTATTTCCAAACCAGGGTATTTTACTTTTTCCTCCACTCTTTCTTTCCAATCTTTGTATTCTTCTTCTTTCCCTGAAAAGGTAGGGCATCTTTCTTTGCTAGCCATCATCTTAGGTTTACTTTCTTCCTCTTCCAATGGAATTCATGCGGAATATAGTAGCAGAGTGGTGCACTGATTAAATGGTTATAACTTACCTCGAGGTGATTTAAGGTGGTATATCTTCTCTTTTATTGGCGGTATGTTTTCTTTCTATGATGATGAAGATGATGATTTATTATGAGTGGTTTTCAAAATATGTGGATGATATAATTTCTTATTTCTTATGGTTGCGCAGCCTAAATATTCTTTGTTCTATCTATTATCTTGTAATCTTAAAATGTCTCTCTCTTATCCATTATATTGTATTCTCTTCTTTCTATATTCTTGTATGTTATTTGTATTCTTGTATTCCTTGTATTTGTTAAATCAATGTTAAAATAAAATGATAACAAAGGCGTTATAATGAAAGCCTGCGACTCTTAATTTACACATTCATTCATTTGACACTACTTTTTCCTCTCTTTTATATAGCTACATATAATATATATATATATATATAATATATATATAATATATATATATATATATATATATATATATATATATATATATATATATATATATATATATATATAATATTGGTTCTGTGTGGCGAATCTGAAGAAAGTTGGAGAAGGATGGTAGAGAGATTTTGCAGGTGTGTAAAAGGAGGGGCTTCAAAGTAAACGTGGATAAGAGTAAAGATTATGTTGTGAAGTGAGGACACTCCTCAGTGTTGAAGTATGTTAGATGGTGAGCAGCTTGCGAAACAAGTGTCTGAGTTTAAATATTTAGGGGTATATGTTGGATGAGAAGGGAACGGACGATGCAGAGTGATAGTAGGAAAGTTGTTGTATGGCAGGAAGGTGGTGTGTGCAATTAATCGTTTGCGTGAATGTAAAGGGGGACTGTCTTGGTGTGCGTAGGCGTTTTGACATGAGGGTATGTTGTTACCTGTGTTATTGATATAGTAGTGAGACTATGGTCTGAATAAAAAGTATAGATCTAAAGTTCAATGGTTCAGATGGAGCCAATCTTAGGGGTGTGCTAGGTGTGAGGAAGAATTGATAAAGGAGAGAATGAAATATATTAGAGAGATGTGTTGCGTGTGAAGACAAGGGGTAAACTGAGAGAATAAATGAAAGTATGTTGAGATGGTGGCATATGGAAAGTAGTCTGTTGGTTAAGCGATGTATAGTGGCGAGTGTGTTGGAACGGACCGGCTGGTGAGACCGAAGAAAAAGTGGATTTGAGTTTCAGTAACGAATGTTTTGAGGAGAGAAATGTGAGTTCGGTAGAGGCGAGAAGAAAGGTGTATAACAGGAGTGAAATGGCGGGGATTGTGAGGGGGTATGGTTGTGGCCACCTGGGCCAAGGGATGAACCCTTACTTTGACGACTTAACCATAGTGAGGTCCATCGCGGTTGTCCATGAAGCTTTAGGGTGGATTTTTCTGACTGCGATGGGTTCCCACTAATTAATGGTACTGAGGGGCGGTAGCTGGGCTTTCTTTCGACTTGTGTCATGTTGTTCTTACTGCTTTTCTTTTCCGATGCCCGTCGCGCACCATTACTCCATTCTTGGGAAAATATAGGAAGATGAAGAAGGAAGAAGAAGAAGATATATAATATATATAGTTTTATATATGATATATATATATATATATATATATATATTATATATTATATATATATATATTAAATATATATATATATATATATATTATAATTTATAGATTAATTATATATATTATATATATATATATATATATATAATATATATATATATATATATATTTATATATATATATATATATATATATATATATATATATATATATATATATATATATATATAATATATATATAATATATATATATATATATATATAATAGTAGGAAGGTGATTGATTTCTGTGAAGAGAGAGGTATGTGTGTAAGTATACTTTCTTTAAACACAAGAGTATCCATAAGTATACTCTAGAGTTGGTGATAGGTAGACGATGGTATCGAAGTGGAAAAGTAGGATTGATCTTTAGTAGAGAGAATCGTGAAGAAGGAGATGTGTTGTATGGTGCGGATGGTTAAATCAGTTAAGGGTTTAGGAATGGGATTATCGGAATCATTATGTTGTTCTTCTATGTAAAATTGTTAGTGGGGCTTGATGGAGAGGAAGGTTGATACGAAAGAGTAGCGTGGGTTAAATTAAGAGTTGAGAAGTTAAGTGAGCAAGACCAATAGGAATAGTATGTCGAGAGCGCTCGCTGAAATACGGATTTGAATAATGTGAACATAGTTGATTACTGAACATTCTGGCGTGGGGCAAATGAAGGAAGCAATTGTTAGTAGTGCAGAAGAAGTATGTGGATGTGCAAAGTAGGATATAAGAATGTTAACAGTGAATGGTGGATGAAGAGGTGATGAAAGAGCGGTTAAAGGTTAAAAAGAAGCGTGGTTGAATGTATTTAAAGCCAATGATGATGAAGTTTCAAAAAGAAAGATGCTTGGAATTATAGTAAGGAGGAAAAAAAAAAGAAAATACTAAAAGTGTATACGTAGCGAGGAAAAAAAGAGGGTAAATGAACAATTTGGAAGGAGAATGAATGAGGACTTACAAGGGATAGGAAGCTCTTCTGGGAAGAAGGAAGCGCGAAAAGGTTAAGAATGAAAAAATAAGGGGAATCTGCTTAGAATAATGTATAGGGATGGTGTTTTGGTAACTGATGAAATGGGTGTGAGTAGAGGAGTGTGGAAAGAACACTTCAAAAAATCTGCACGCGTAATATTAACAGTATGAAGATTCTGTTGTGTCGATTACGCGTGCACGGAATGTGAAGCAACAAAAACAATCGAGAGCGGCCTAGCGCATTCTAGTTTTATGTTAGTGTGTGGGTTGTTGATTTGTGCCAAGATGCGGCAATAGGTATTCCTGGGGATGAGCGTTATTTAGTCAAGTGAGAGCAGGGTACGATATGGCTTAGACCTTAAAAGAGCTGAGGATCATGGTAAATTGCAGCCGGTATAGATGAATTAATGGGAAATGATCAAGACAATGGAGGGCGCGGCCAATGATGGTGTATAGTCTGGATCTTGCGTATTTATTGACCACATGTTATGTGTTAATAGAAGCCCGTTTGCTTATTGAGTAGGTATATAGTGCGCAAGGGGGGCATTGGAGCGAGAGCTCGAAAGTGGCTTGGTGAATAGTCCCTGTACTATAAGGGTTAAGGGAGCGAAAGGTGAACTGTAGAAAAATATAATAGGGGAATAAGTTTATGAGTGTTGTAGGAAGCGTATATGCCTTCTATTTTGTCGAAAGTTGTCTCGTCGAGTGACATGAAGGGAATTGGCATTGGTGAAGATAACAAGGTGCCTTTAGGTAGTGGCTAATGAGGATTGTGTGGATCAAAATCCCTCTCTATCATTGAAACTCAAGAGATTGAGAAAATGACTGGGTAGAAGAAGAATAAACGTTGTATTTTAGGGTTCTTCATGGATGCAACAGGCGTATGATAGTACGTTAATAGGAAGGCTTATATGGCAGGTGTTGAGTGATTATTCGGTCCTGGTGGTGGTAGGCCTTCTGAATTGTGAATTCAAAAGTAATGTATGACGATAGTTGAAAGTGATTATGTGTAATAATAAATGGTGTCAATGGTGAGTGTAGGATTATAGCGGGAGTAAGACCAGGGTTTGTAGTTATGTCTCCTTGGCTTATTCAATTTGTATATGGATGGGGGTTATGAAAGGATTAGAGGTGGGAATGGCAGGTAATGGTGTTAGAATGTTGGAGAATGGAGATGAGTGGAGGGTCTCCTACCTATTATATGCGGATGATTTGGTTCTGTTGTGGTGAATCTGAAGAGAGTTTGAGAGGATTGGTAGAGAGATTGGGCAGGGTGTGTAAAAGGAGGGGCTTGAAAGTAAACGTGGATAAGAGTAAAGTTATGGTTGTGAGTGAGGACACTCCCTCAAGTGTGAAGTTATGTTAGATTGGTGAGCAGCTGGAACAAGTGTCTGAGTTTAAATATTTAGGGCATATGGTTGAATGAAAAGGGAAAGGACGATGGGCAGAGTGCAGTAGGAAAGTTGGGAATGGCAATGGTAGGAAGGTGTGGCTGGTGCAATTAAATCGTGTTGTGATGAATTGTATAAGGGAACCAAGTCTTTGCAGTGTTGCTTATAGGTTTTATCAACGCTCGAGGGTATGGTTGTTACCTGTGATTCATTGTGCTATAGATTAGTGAGACCTATTGGAATTCTGGAATAAGGCAAGTATAGTATCTAAAGTTTCAATGTGGTTCCAGCATGGCACAAATCTTAGGGGTGTGCTTAGGTGTGAGAAGAATATGATGAAAAGTGAGGACGATGAGTTTTAGAGAAGTTGGATTGTGGTGTAAAGAGATAGGCAGGCTAAAATGATGCAGGCGAATAATGAAAGTTATGTTGAGATGGTTGGTCATATGGAAGGAGTATGAATGATAGTCGGTGGTTAAGCGGATGTATGGAGGTGAGTGTGTTGGGATACGACCCGGCTGGGCGGCACACCGAAGAAAAAGTGGATTCGACGTCTGTAAGTGCGAATGTTTTTGCAAGTGTGAGAGAATGTGGTTTTGCGTGAAGGCAGAGAGAAGGTATAACAGGTGTAGTGAATGCGGGATTGTGAGGGAGTATGGTTGTGACCCACCTGGGCCAAGTGATGAACCTTACATTGACGATCTACCATATTTGAGGGTCATTTCGCGTCCCATGAAGCTTTTTAGGGTTATATTTTCTGAACTGCGATGCAGTTTCCCACTAATTAATGGTACTGAGGGGGCGGTAAGGGCTAGGCTTTCTTTTCGACTCGTGTCAATGTTCTTCTAGCTGCCTTTTCTTTTTCCGATGCCCGTTCGCGCTACTACTTTAGCTCCCGCATTTTCTTGGGAAAAATGAGGAGCAAGATATAAAGGACATAGCAAAGATATCTACTATATTATCTATATAGATATGATATCACTACTACTGTATGATATACTATATGAATATATAGCTTCGCCTGCAGATAGTATATTTATGTATATACTATATATTATATATATATCTTTCTTTCTTTCTTTCGGTCACTTCTCTTGCCCCCAAGATTCTGGAGGTCGGTAAAGGTGCTTTACAAGCATCGGAAAAGAAAAGCAAGTAGGAAAACATGACAAACGTCGAAAAGAAAGCCCAGGCCGTTACCGCCCCCTCGTGTACCATTAATAGTGAGAGTGTTCACAGGACAGAAAATCCACCTCTAGAGGCATTCATAGGACCGCGGACGCGACCCTCACTATGGTAATCGTCAATGTAAGGGTTCATGCCTTGCCCCAGGTAGGCCACAACCATGCCCCCATACCAAAACCCCGCCATTCTTCTCTATCATGCACCTTTATTCTCGCTCATGCCAAACTAGTATTATATATATATATATATATTATTTATATAATATATAGTATATATATATATATATATATAGTATATATATATATATATATATATATATATATAATATATGTACTACATTAATGGTACAGAAGGGGGCGGTAAGGCCTGAGTGCTTATCTTTTCGACGTTTGTTCACGTTCTCTTACTGGCTTTTCTTTCGATGCTTATGTAGTACGGCACCTTACCCCCAATCTTGGGGCAAAAAGGAAGAGAAAGGAAAGAAAGAAAGAATAGTATATATTATTATTAATATATATCATATATATATATATAAAATAATATATGATATAGAGTAGTATAGATTATATTAGTATAATAGCTTATAGAAGATAGCGATTATAGGATATAACTATAGTAATATAAAGGTTCAACGGTATGTGAAAAATGACGTATATGTCCGATCTGAGGGTAAATGGCTGAAGAGAGCACGATTTTTTGGAATAACTGTCTGAATGACTGCTTTTTGGATGGAGGTTGAGTAGGAGCTTGCAGAATTGATTGTGTTGGGGGACCTAAATGCGATTTGACATATTGATCAGAAAAGAATTGCTAATAACAGTGGCTTTGGAGTGACGGCTGAGAAATGAGAATGTGGATGCGTGATTGACTTCTGTTAGGAGAAGTATGTAGTGTAACCGTACATACTTCTATTTAAACCAGAGGAGCAATGTCCAAATAAGTAACCTATACTATTAGTTGTGTAGGTAGAAGGAATATGGTTCTGAAGTGAGAAGGTGCCATGATGATTTTTGTTTGGTAAAGAACTATGTTTGAAGTATGTCGATTGGATGTTATAATCAGTGAGAGGACATTAGGTAATGGGATTATCGGATCATTCATGTATGTTCCTATGTTAAAATCAAGTTAGTGGGGAAGGGGCTTGGATGTTGTCGGAGAGGAGGTGAATACGAAAGATCTGGTACAATTAAGAGTGAGAAGTTAATTGAACAAGGATAATAAGGATAAGTATATAAGAACACTCGCAAGTAAATCAGTTGAATGGGAAACAAGGTTGAAACGAACAAATCTCGGTAGCAAATGAAGGAGCATTGGTTATTAGTGCAAAGGAAGTATGTGGATTTGCTAAAAGTAGGAAAGTAGAATTTGTTACAGTGAGTGGTGTTAATAAAGGCGATGATACAAGCGGTTAAAAGTTAGATAAAAAGAAGAGCGTTGTTGACATGTATTAAGGCTTATGATGAAGTTTCAAAAGAAAGGATGTTTGGAAGTTATAAGGAGGAAAAAGGATACTAAAAAGGTGGATACATAGGAGACAAAGAAGAAGTAAGATTGAAACAGGTTTGGAAGGATAATGAATGCGGGACTTAGAAGGGAATAGGAAGGATCTTCTGGAAGGAAGGCGCGAAAGGTTAAGAAATAGAATAAGGGGAACCTGCTTAGAGTAATTATGAATAAGGATGATGCTTTTGTAACTGATGAATGGATGTATGTAGGGGAGTGTTGGAAAGAAACAGTTCGAATACTGCATATATTAAACAATATGAAGAAGGTGATGAGTGAAGTGTGGTGGGTTGATAGCTTGCAAAGAAGGATATGTTATTTTGGGATGAGGTCATTAGCAAGAGGAGTAATGGGTAGAGTGAAAAAGTTGAATGGTAAATTGGAAATTATAGATGAAATTACTTGGTGAAGATGATTCAAGAAGACGTGAGGCGAGAGGTGATTGATTGGATTTGGAAGTTTGTGTAAAAAGCGTTCATGGAGGGATATAGTTTCCGAGGATTGGGAGGAGAAAGCAGTTAATAAGTACCCTATAATATATGGGGTAAGGAGATAATTGGAACTGTAGGAATTATAAGGGAATAGTCTATATTTGAGTGGTTGAAGGGACGTATATCATGCTGGTTTTGGTGTCGAAAGGAGTGCGTGCGATTGACTGAAGGACTTGATTGGCGCGAAAGAACAAGGTGAAGCTTAGGAGTGGTAGATGATGAGAGATTCAAATCTTTTACAGTTGAAACAAATGATTGAGAAAATTCGGGAGAAGAGGATAAATTGTATTTAGTTTTTATGGTTTGCAACAGGCGTTATGATAGGGCTTAATAGGGAAGCTCTATGCAGGTGTTGGTTGTAGGCTTCTGGAATGGAATCAAAAGTTATGTATGGATAGTGAGGCGTGTGTAAGAATAAATTGGTTTAATATTATGGTTTATTATTAATAGCGGAGTGAGACGGGTTTCGTGTTATGGTCTCCTTGGTATTCATTTATATATGGTATGGGGTTATTGCAAGAATATAGGTGGGGGGTGGCAGGAAAATGTGTTAGAATGACTGAGAATGGAGTGAGTGGAGGGTACGCCTACCGATTATATGCGGAATGATTTGGTTCTTATGTGGCGATCTGAGAGAGGTGAGAAGATTGGTTAGAGAGGTTTGGCAGGGTGTGGTAAAAGGAGGGATTTGAAAGTAAACGTAGATAAGAGTAGGTTATGGTGTGAGTGAGGGATAGGCCCACAGTGTGAAGTTGTTTGATGGTTGAGCAGAGCTGGAACAAAGTGTCTGAGTTTAAAATTTATTTAGGGTATGTGTGGATGAGAAAAAGGAACGATGATGCAGAGTGTTAAGTAGGGAAAATTGGAATGCAGAAAGTGGCTGGTGCAATTAAATCGTTGTGTGAATGTAAAAGGAACTAAGTTTGCGAGTGTGCTAGGTCTTGCATGAGGGTATGTGTTACCTGTGTTATTGTAGAGTAGTAGACTATGGTATGGAATAAAGAAGTATAGACTTAAAGTTCCAATGTGTCAGATGGACAATTTAGGGCGTGCTAGGTGTGAGAAGAATTGATTAAAATGAATAATGAATGTATTAGAGAGTTGTTTGTGCGTGTGAATAAACGGGCGGTTTGAACGATGAGAATAAATTGAAAGTATGTTGAGCATGGTGTTGGTCATGTGGAAAGGATGAATGATAGTCGTTGGTTAAGCGGATGTATAGTTGGTGAGGTGTTGGGAAACCGACGCGGCTGGGACCCCGAAGAAAAAGTGGATTGAGTAAGTAAAGGAATGTTGCAGGAGAGAAATGTGAGTGTTTGGCAGGAGGGGAGATAGAAAAGATGCATGATAGGAGAGGAATGGCGGGGGGTGGTGTAGGGTATTGGTTGTGGCCCACCTGGGCCAGGGGATGAAACCTACACTTGACGATTTACCAGTAGATCCGTCGCAAGTCCCGTGAAGCTCTAGGTTGGTATTTTCTGATTGCGACGAGTGGCTTACTAATTAATGGTACAAGGGCGGCGGTAAGGCTGGGCTTTCTTTTCTGCTTTTCTTTTCCGATGCATTGTAACGCCACCGATACTCCCAATTTTGGGAAAAGAAAGGGTAGATAAAGAACAATATATATATAGTATATATATAATATAATAAGTGGTTACGAGTAGTAGAGTGTAGTGTTATGAGTATGATTAGAGGTAAGATAGAGTATGATTTATATAGTATGGTAGGTAGTATTATATGAGTAGTTATAGTGTTATAGTTATATAAGTATATTTAATATTATTATATGTGTATTATATATAATTATAGTAGGTATATAGTATATATATATATATAGTTTATTATGTATATTATATATATATATATATATTATATATAATATATATATATATATATATTATATTATTTATTTTGTATATACATATTTTGTAGTATATATAGACTTCTACTATATATAGTATAATATATATATTGAAGGGTGTAAAATTCTGGTGTTGAAGTACCAGCCTTTCAATATAGCATGAATTTTTGTATGTTTGATGAGGAGTGAGCTATTGTTCATCGATTGAAGTGGCGTCTTCCCGGGAGTGCTTGGATTCCTCAGTGGGGCTAGCAGCCTCCTGCTCCAGACGCCACCAGAATCTTCCCCCGAGTGACAATGCCGCGAGCACACTCCCGCTGCTCGGCCCTGGAAGGATCGTCAGGATTGAGTGCAGGTTGAGTAGCTGTCAGGTGAGAGCTAGGTGTGCACACATTAAGGTCACTGAGAAGGCTTCGACCACTCTGTACTCTTACTGGCAGTTGGTCCGCACCTGCAGAAGCTTGAACGGTACAGGCGGCACAGGATGGCCGAACAGAGTAGCGCCCAGCAGAAGAAACTTAATTTGATGGATGTCACATGATTTGATGCGGTGTTCGGAATACTATTTGGTGGGTGTCATGTCACTTTCAGGTGCGTCAGCCAATTGAAGGGGTTAAATTCTAGTGTTGAATAACCACCTTCAATAATAGATGAATTTTTGATGTTGATGAGAGTGAGCATTGTCACGATGAAGTGGCGTTTCTTCCCGGAGGCTGCTTAGGATTCCTCAGTGGGGCTAGCAGCCTCCTGCTCCAGACGCCACAATATATATATATATTATATATATTATATATATACTATATATATATATCTATATATATAATATATATATATATATATATATTTATATATATATATATATATATATATATATATATATCAGAGCTGGGCGTGCCTATAATTTTTTTGAGTGCGCCTATGCCGCCGTACCTAGTGCGCCTAGCGCCATGCGCCTGTGTTTTTTATGTTCAACATGCTAATTTGGCGACTTTGTCGGCCGGCTTTGGCGTGGCGCTTGTTGCGCATAAAATTTATATTTGCCCAAGGTAAACCTTTAGTGCGTGATAATAAAAGATGTCTTTATAAGAGAGAAAGACACATTTATTATTTTTTTGTAATTAAACACCGTAAACTAATATCTTCACGTCCTCTTCCTCCTCCATGTCCTTGTGGTCCATGTTTTCCCCCAGGAGGTCCAGCACGAGCGCTGCAGAAGTTGCAAATTTTCAGAGCCATAGTTGCCAATTTATTTGTAGTTAAGAACTACTGAAACTAGCTTTGTATATATATATATACATCTGCTTCATACATCCGAGTATAGTGTTATATATATATTATAATATTATTATATATATATATTATATATAATATTATATATATATATATATATATATATAATATATATACTATATATATATAAACGACTTTACACTGGGTTTTTAGAATGATACAAGTTAGCCATGCTTCTAAGTTCTAATTTTTTAAGGGATAAATAAAATGACTTTGTGTTCCTTCGCTTCATAGGCAGCAGACGAATTT
>JABUQX010032285.1:0-25000 GCA_015478945.1 Trachelipus rathkii
AAAAATGAGATTGATGAAGTGAATTTTGATCTTGATGATTAGGAGAACCGAAGATGGTTAGCGAGCGACTTATTAGTTCGTATGTTGGTGATGTAAAGGCCCGCGTGTGCTCAGTCCGAAGATAGAGTATTAGATTATGAATTATCATATATGATAATATAGCTTTGTATATATAGTATATTATATATAGTATATATATGAGTATCTGTAGTTAGAAATTAAGAAAATATTATTAATATAATATATATAAATATAATATATATATATATATATAATATATTATTTATACTTATATTAATATAATATATTTAATTATATATATATAATATTTATAATATATATATATGTACAATATACTCTAAGTCTTAGCTGAGGACGTAAGAGCTTCTACTATGGGGCGTCACTCGGCTAGAAGATTGTATAAAGGGGAGCTTACCTTACCATATGGTGGAATTGTTAGAGGGATATAAGATTTAGAATATCTGTAGATTTATTGTGGAAAATATATGCGTTACTATAATGCTTAACAAAAGTCCAAGTAGTAATTCACTGTACTCATTATTTTATTGTTACTTACTTATGGGAGATGAAATAGTTTTGGAGAGTATATAAATAAAAGTAATTCTTTTTATTCCTGCTATATGTGTTTTACTTTCAGGCCAAAAATATTTGTTATTATAGTAGTAATATAAGTATCAAAAATGAAGTTATAACATACGATGATGCTTTAGTCATAGAAAGAAAATAATAAATGGGTAAGAAGTTAGATCAAAAGTGGGTTATAGTTATATATATTATAGCTATGTGAATGTTATGTTGTTGTGTTGTGGTGTGTTGTGTTGTGTGTGTGTTGGGTTGGTGTGGTGCAGTGTGAGGCTTGTTTCTCGGAAATTCTGAGGATGTGTAGCGAGGAGACTTGGGTGTTGTTTTTTTGTTTGTCAAGTGACTTCAAACCTAGAGATTGTCATTCATGTCTTTATGGCATACTGCGGACGTATGGTATCGTCCTGTCGAGAAGCTGCATTCTTCGAAACCATCATCGATATAACAAACCCTTTGTCTCTGGGGTCAACTGGAGGAAGGTCTGGTATGCAGGTGGTGATCTGCTTTTTGGTTTGGTTTTTGGTTCACGTTGGGGACATCGTGTTCCTCTGCGTTCATGTTTTGATATTAATTGCGTACTCACGAAGAGAGAGTCGTTCCTGAGGACATGGGGCCAGGGATTTTTTTTCTTGGAAGTTACGCTTTTAAGGACTTCTTCACGTATAAACCACACCACGGAGGCGTTGTCTTATGAGTGTACGTTGGGGAGAGGGATTGTCTTTTTGAGTCCATGAATGCAGAATCGGCATGTCATGGATGACCGAATTAAGTTTTTAGTAACGTTCGGTCACCGTATATCTGATAATTATTGAGTTGTGTTTGAGTTCTTTAGCTGTAAAATATGTGGAGAGTTGTAGGTTAAAGCATTATCTATTTCTTTCTGTTATGGTAATGTTATTTTAATGTGATTTTATGAGTAAATGAGAGTTATTAGTTATGGAAGTAACTAATTCAGTTTCTAGGTAACTTCAAAATATAAGCGGAACTGTTTGAAGTCATAATATTCTCGTATAATCCTCACAGTGAGCCCGTCAGTACTATTAAAAATGGACATTAAATTTTCTCCAAAGGTTGATATACAAAAACCAGCATATGATGGAGGGTAGTAGCAGCATTGCAGAAGGCCAATTTATTTGATTTTTAAATTGTATGACAAATTGGTGTAATAAATAAGAAATTTGTTTTATTTGAAGTAAAAAGGAAAATGGGGGAGACGTCTACATATTAAACCATTATAGTGAGGGAAGAGTTGGTATCACAAGGATAGTACTAAGAAATATGTATATGCTTTTAGCTAGTTAAAGTGTTGTTTTATAGCTAATCTGATCTAAGGCTTTGTTTGGCCACAGTTCTTCTACTGAGGGTCGCTTTGGCTTATGAAGTTGAGGATTGCTAAGTATCTGAGTATGCGTGTAACTATGGTTTATTAAGTCTGGTATGAAAATTGAACTACTTTCACGAGGTGACTTGTGTGTACAAGTGCAAATGTGTAGTTCCAACTTGTAAGGCTACAGAGTTATTAGTGATTTGGGTGAAAGTTTGTTACAATTCCTTAGATTGTAAGAGGATGTAATTATCAGAGGATGAAATTCAGACATAAAAAGGCACGCTGATAATACAACGATGATACAATTTTGTTTAGTTGTAGAGCAGATAAAACTCATCCGTAAAGATTTTGTGATTCGGTCTTATCTTCTAAATTTACGTGATTTTATCTATATTGATACTATTGCGTCTAGATATTGGTGACATCATAAAAAATTTCTTTTCTTGCTGTTTATCTCAATTTAGGATTGCTTGTTTTGGTTTTGTTTATTAGATGAGATGTTTTTTGTTCAGCACATGTTGTAGAAATACGTTATTTCGTTACTGATTGTGCATGAGTCAAGAATGCCGTATTCAGCTTCGTTTCTAATTAAATAGTAGCTAATCTATCATGAGACTTTTGTTTGATATCAAAGTTTGTATGAGTATAATATCTAACATATAGGATACATATACATAAATTATTCTATTATGATTTGGATAACTAAATTTTTTTATCTATCGAGATACTTTGATCTCTGCAACATCTAAAAACACTGAGAAAAAAGACAAATTTATGGTTATGAAGCAGTTGAGCATTCCAGGAGTTTATTATTGAGATTTTTATCATCAGGCTTACAATACATTTTTATTCTTGAAGTTTTTTTTCTCTTAGAATTCATATTTACTAACTTCTATCACCTAATCACTGAGTTATTCATTCTAATATTGACTATTAACTGTAACTTTGACATAAATATAATTTTATGTTTTTAGAATACAGAGACTCATGAAAGTGTTTTTATAGTTCATCTACCTTTTAGTATCTTGCCTAAAACTTTGTTTGAAGACAGTCTTCTACTAACAAGTTCCAGCATGTAAGAATAGTTACAAGTATGGTTTATTACTTATGTTAAATAATTTTTTGAAATGGAGATAATTAAACATAGAAATTATTAAATATCTATAATAATAACCATAAGACTATAAATAGTATTATTTCAAAATTTAGGATCCAATTGACTGAATTAATTTCTTAGCTTATGAATTATAAGTATATTTTAAGTCAAAACTTTCATTTGATATTTCTTTTTATAAAATATATAATTAAAATATAGATATAGTTATTTTCTGTTGTTTACACTTTTCACTACACTATCTTAATAATAAATCCCTTCTATTCGATGGAATAATTTGAAAGGAGAAGTAACTTTTATATTGTATTGCTACCATACCTACCATATATATTGTGAGCTTCCATATATTTTTTGCAATAACTGGTGACATATTACTTTCCTGATGCATAATTATATAGTTTATTCTATTTTGTTTCCCTTCTCCCTAATAGGTGTAGACCAACTATAACTAATTATAAATAACTAGCTTAAAAAACAAGATACAGATCCTCACACCAATACCATATATAAAGTTATTATACTAGCTTGGTAGTACCATCGAGTTTACTATTGGAGTTAAAATATAAGTAACATATAAATTCCTATATTAAAGTTCATATCAAGCGTTGATCTCCACATATCTTTGTGGTATCTCACCTCAGCCTTTATAGTATATATATATATTATCCCCATAATAAATTTTTTTTTATTGTTTATTATTTTTCTTTTTTTTATTTAGAATACATCTGAAAAGACCCCTTATATTTGTCACTATTCTAAGCTTTTGTAAGACGTTATATACCATACCTTTATCATAAGTTGTATAGCTAATCCGATTCAAAAAATGAACATAGCAATAATAATTTGGATGTTATGTCAATTTTAGATGCCACACTATTGTGCTAATATTTTGATTATTAGATAAGCTCTGAGTACAAATCTATATCCATGATGTAAAATCGATTGTAACTGCTAGAGTCATATTAATCTTATAAACATGATTTACATATATTATTTCCTTGTAAAATGTAGAATCTCTATTGATCTTATCCTATATCCTAAAGTTATTAGTATCAAGCCTGGGGGAAATATCACCACAAATAAAAGTATATTTTTATAAGTTTAAAACATCTTCTGTTGAGGCCGAATCGATAATTGATAAATCCATTTTCTGTGTGGAATTTTGATATTCAACCATTCGGGTATAAAGTGTTCGAGGTAATTTATAAATATTATTTATTGAAAGGCATTAAATATGAAATATTTTATAAAATGGGGAGATATCTTAACATTGTAGAATTCATTTTCTTTAAGATATAAATAGCTTTTTTTATTAATTATCCAATTAGTGTTCAGTAATTTTTTCGATTGAGGAGCAGATGAAATAACATCCAAGTACTTATTGCAGTATCTAGCAATTCTGTAGCAGCCAGATGAGATTTATCTCAATCGTGAGGATTTTCTAATCATCCACGATCTAATCACTGATGTTAGATGCTGATTAATTAGTTGTCTCTTATTAGATTATTGACTTACACACTATGACCAAGAGAGAAGCCAAACGAGTTATACTCTGATTGGAAGGATTCTAAAAAAAGTGGGATTTCTTGCAGCAGCCTAGTTTTCTTACTCATAATACTCTTTAAAGAGAAACGAATTAAATTTGCCAGAAGTGAATCTTAAATTATGAGAATGTGAAATCGTATCATTTACAGTTTCTGAAAAATAAAATTGATTATTAATCACATGTTAGACTAGCGATTTGAGTACGATTGTTTAACAAAATTTCACTAAAAGTAATTCACGTTAAAATAATGGACCGAGCAAGGTTATGATACGTAAAAGTGCGAAAGCGTAGTAGTTGAATGAGCCACGTGAAGTTTGGTACTTATATATATTATTAATTAATATAATTATTATATATATATATTATTATATTATTATATATATTTATAATAATTATAATTATATCTTATAGTATTAAATATATAGAACACATTAAATATATAATATATTATTAATTAAATATAATTTTCTAATATTAAATATTAATTATGGAATATGATATATATATTAATATATATTATTGTAAGAGTGAGGTTAGATTCTTGGTATTTGTGAGCTAATAAATTATTACAAATATTCAAATGAGAAAAATATTAAGGAATTTGTTTGAAAAGAAGAGTCAAGCGTCTGTAACAGATTTATATATGGGCGTTTTTCTATACCACGCCGGAATATCTGTTCCTTAGGATTTCGTTCAATAGTGGAGACTACCATCAGCCTCGCCTGCCAAACCAACCGCACCAAAAACAGAACATACACCACCCAGATGATGCAATGTGCTTGAGCGAGACCACACTTAACACACATCTAATATCATCTCGGATCCTATGTGCAAAGAAGACACGATCCAGGTAGTTTAGACGATAAATGCCGCTATGTAGTATGATGCTATGAGATGTCGAGCGATCATTTATTTAGGTCATCTGTCAGTTAATAGACTCCACGATCAGCTCGCTGAACTACTTTGGAATCATGTAGGCCATTTGGTTCTCATCCTGCAACGCAAATTTAGCTTTGTTATGATGGTACGTTGTACATAGATCTGTATACGGAAGATCGCGAAGACTATGTAGTAGATTCAAACCTGAAAGGCTTAATAGATAATAAAATTACTATAATTAGATTGACTTGGTTCCGGTGGGAATTTGATTGTGAGTCTGTATTTGTTGTTGCTATGCTATTGGTATCCGTGTAGAATGACCATCTTACTTCAGGTGGACAATCTTTAGAGGTTACCCTTCTGGGTTCACCCATTTGAAAGGGGGTTAAGTTTCTGTGATTTTTGATCTTGAATTAACACCTTCATAATATTAATATGAATGATATGTTATTTAGATGTTAAAGAGAGTGATAGCGTTTGTCACACTACAATTATAGTGGTCGAGTTTATCTCCTCGGAATGGCTTGCTTAGTGATTCCTCAGTGTTGGTGGCTAAGTCGCATATCATGCAGTCAGCTCTATCTTAAATTATATATTTATTTAATAATTATTTAAATATTATATTAGTATTATTAATTAATTAATATTAATTATTATTATAATATATATATATTAATTTTAAATATATTTATTAAATTGTAATATATATATTTATTTATAATATATATTAAAATATATAATAATGTAACATAATATTTTATAATATTTAATTGTAGCTGAGTCAGATTAGTACACGATAAAATGTTGTAAACTAAATTTTTAAAAGTAGAACAGTAAATATGTGAGCTGGACGAGGTCAAATTACTGTATAAAAAGCGAAACGTTGAAGAGCAGTAAAAACGTGATTTTGGACTTATTATTAATTAATATTATTAATTATATGGATTCGTTGATTAAGGATATCTACCCCCCCCCCTAATCTTATAACATATAAGTTACTTATATAACCATTGAATTATTCTTTTTAGTTTTTATTCGTATATGCATTCTTATTATGTATGGAATTACTTTTATCCTTATTTTACTATCTTACATTATGTGATTATTATTATTTTTATCAAAGATATATTTTAATATAGTAAATATTTGATTATTATTATTTAGTTAGTGATTAATGTGGTGTGATAGTCACTGTAACTATTAGACATTCAATCATAGCTAATGCTTAATAGTAAAGGTCTTAGAATTTCCAATCTTGGGCCTATCTGTTGTTACGGAAAAACTTTTTTTAAGATTTGGATATGAATGAGATTAATAAATTATTGAATTGTTTTTAATATTATAATGTAGAGTAAATAAAATAATAATATAATTATTCTAATTTTAAATTCTTTTGATATTTAATATATTATAATGTGAAATAAGAGGGGCTTAGATGAATCTAAAGTCTATAATATTGCAACCTCCTACAAAAATGGATCAAGATTACAATAGTGATGTTGAGTCTGTATGACGAGAGCCAAAAGAAAGATAAATTATATTTATGGAATTAACGTATCTAATCAAAAATGCCAGCTGTCGACGAACTGACCCTAAATGAAGCATACTAGACTTTGTAAATTTTCAGTAAGGGGTTCAGATAATATGGTATTAAATTAATGAATTTCAAGTGGAAATTCTAATTGAAAATTTATATTATTCAAGTAGGTATATCTATCCTATGTTATTGGTGAGGAGGCCTTATCGTCGAGGGGCCCCATTGGTAGTCCACTGTGGGCCTCGTGCAAAGTAGGTCAGCTGCAGAGCTACAGTCCGGCACCACATGGACCAGAGTCCGGGCTCGTGTGGCCATATTATCTATTCATCTATTGGAAATATATGAGAAAAAATTTTTATTATGAGAATGAGCCATTAATAATTAACACAATCCTAATCATATCATTAATACGTACAGTAAACAAGATTAAGATAAAATGAACAATACACAAATTAATGATGGTGGCTATGAGGTTATGATGCAAAACAGTACTTTCGCAAGTACCGGTTTGAGAGTCCACAAGTCACCCAGTGACAACCTACCATCAAAGTCTCAAGTACAAAGTTACGAGGTAGAACAGTGAGGCATCTCGTCTGGAAGTTATATAATAGAAACACTGTCTTAAAAAGATAAAATGTTTTAATACTAAATAATAAGCTTATTGTCAGCAACTTCATCAACTGCTAATGTTACCACAAAGAGTGGTATACTTAATGTATCTATAGTCACTAACTTAGTTGAGCGTGTACATCGAATGCGCGCGATGACACCCTGATATATGATACAATTAACTAATTATTATAAGAAATTAAGTGTTTAGGGAATCAAAGCTAAAATAGTCAGGTAGAATAATAATTTATATTATTGTATAAAATAATATTTCTTAATTGAAAATAATAACTCTATAAGTTCACTATTACGACTTGTTATATATGATAATTCTCATCTCTCCTCTCGTAGCTATCTCTTCTATTATACTGGGCTCTTACTACTATATATATTACTATACTAATTTACTTATACTAATACTACTCACTATCTATATATATTTTACATATGTACATATATGTACTCTATATATACTTATTGGATTACAAAAACAATAAAACCCTGAAAATCTAACCAAAGGACAACAATGAAAGATTCAGAAAAAAATATATTTATAAAAAAAAAACAATAAAACTTATCTGTTGTATTTTGTCATAATTTTATATAGTCTTGAGGTAAAAAAATTCTAATTAATAATATGGAAGTTAATGTTACATCGTAATATATCTCATTATTGCGTAGATAGAAGTTAGAAGTTAACAATTAGCACTGAGGTCACCATCAACTCTGATACAATGATATATATACATAAGATAAATCATCGGATTCTCTGAGAATAAAAATTTTATTTAATATTACGAAGCTTTAAACTCTATATTAAGTAAATGAAAGTAAATAAAATATGAAAACACTGATTCTTTTAAAGTTTTATAATAAATTTCCTTTCATCATTATATAACAACTAATACATGGTTAGTTTAAAAGGAATCACCCTCCAGGTTTGTGTAAATCCTTTTGTATGCGCGAAATATCCTGGACGAGGCTCAGCATCTTTTATGTCTCCCAGTTTTATTTCGCTAGCCAAGACAAATATGTTTGGAAGATTCTCGTAAAGCTTTATCATAAGCTTAGCCGGGAAAGAACTGATTGCTAGCATAAAGATTAATAACACGCTCCCCCCCTCTTGAAGTTTGTGTTTCTCTTTATATATTTATAATTTTACAAGCAAAAGAAGAGTCACAAACTTCCTATAGAAGTTTGTTTTCTTTTTTATTACTTATTTTTTTTACAAATAAAAGCCACAAACTCCCTATATAGAAGTTTTCTTTTATATCATTTTATATTTTTACAAATAAAAGAATCACAAACTCGCTGTAAAGTTTGTTTTCTTTTTTAATGCATTTTATAATTTTTAGCAAGCGTGCTTCTAATAATCCAAGCTGGGAAAAATTACGGGTGTACTAAGTATTATTTTTGACATTTTTAATGTCAGAATATGTTCGAACTGGAAACGTTTGAATATCTATCTAATATATATAAAGAAATTCCATATAAAATGAAGCGAGATGTATAAATTAAAAATACTTTACACAGAAGCCATATGTAACAATTTCGTTCATTGTCTCCAGATTCTAGCTGATTTAAAAAGAAAATTTTCTAATTTAATTGCTGTCCAACTGCTATAGTTTTAAAAATGGGAATTATAGATTTATGTTTTTTGGGTATCAGGATCTTTAAAGTATTCGATTAAGTACAAGTTCAATGTCAACATATCAGATGATAGTTCTTGTTGAGCCAATTTACGTAGGATCAATATTTATTGTTCATTATTTGTTGTCTCTTTCTCACTATTTCACTACTTTATCGCTCTCCATTATTAGAAGCTTATTCCTCTTTTACTTCCTCTTTAGGATGCCATCAATCTAATGTAAGAATGTTCTTCCTCAATTCTCTTTAGAATTTAATTCGATCTTCTTTAACCACCAGTTTATTTTCTTTGTTCTCAGTATCCATTTTTGTATTCTTTGTTCTCAGTCTCCATTTTTGTTTTCTTTGTTCTCAGTCTCTATTTTTTTTCTTTTTGCACCATTTATTAATTTCCTTCTACTTATTGAATGCATTCTCCACTTTCCATCCTTTACCAAAGCAGCAAATTCTGCCCTTTTCTATTTGCATAAGTTGCTGTGATTCTCTTCTTTGAATTGATCAAGAGGTAGATTGGCCTTCTTAAGTTCTCTCTTTCTTTCTCCAATCTGACTTTCTGTATCAGTATTCCCTCTTTTACTTTCAAACTGTTTACTCTTCCATCATTTTTAATTTGGGCTAAATTGAGTAGTTTTGACTCCGCTATACCGTGGCGCAAAATATGTCTATTTCTCTTTCAGTGACATGATTCATTCGAAATGTCTCGGTTATATTATAGCTTGGTGGAATAACCCTGGGTAGTAAGTATTCTGTTGATAATTCTTACCACTACATTGGCTCAATAGGAATCCTATGTAGCAATTACCTATAGAGAAGCTCCCCTTTTATATAATAGGGCATTGCCGGTGAAATGTGACATTTAATAAAAATAATGTTTAATACGTTATAAATGCTTATGTTGCTTATTTGCAATCTACTTTCCATTCTAATATCTTCAAAATAACACAGGTCAAAAAAATTCAAAAAAAATTTGTCCCACAAACTGAAATAGGTGAATTTTATACCATATTTTGACCGCTGATTTCAAATATGTTTTCAGTTTTTTTCTGTCACCCATAGTGTTTCTGGGATAGCATATTTAAAATTTTAAATAAATGTATTAAATAAATTTACAAATCAACCTAATTTTATATTAAAACTCACCTTTAAAATGTAGAGGCATATGATTTTCGAATGTATTTAGGTTCTGGTAAGTCCCTTTTTCGTGACAAGCAGTCAACGTATAAGTGCTTACCTTTCATTGGTACAGGGTTTCAAAGCTCAGAATGTCCTGGTGAAACCTCTCGCCGTGTTCGTTCACTGGACTGCTCTTAAGATTTTCACGGGAAGAAATGTACTCAAGTGCAGAAGTCGTAGATGGAATGTGGAATTATTAAGATATTATATTTTTATGCACCTCCCAAAGGCTTTGGTATGAATGTCACGAGCTGCTTCATCTATGTCAGTAACATTGAGTGTTTCTTCTGCACTCTGTGATAGACAAAGTCTCATAATACTTTTCTTAAATGACAGGCTCCTGTACGTTGTTTTGAGAACAACATTTTAAAGCTCTTCCTCCACACTGATGGTTGTTCATACTACAGTCTCCTCTAATTATCTGATGGCCACAGAGTGAAATATCCTTTACTGGATCTTTAAGCGTCACTATTGATATTCTTAAGGTTATATTTTTTAAGTTAACTTGAAATGAATGTGAATCCTTTGTGCAAGTTTTAATCACCATTTATCCTATTGACTGAATTTTCAGATTATATCCTAGCTAAAATCAATGGGATTCAGATAAGAGATTTTTAATGAGCATTGCTAAGTCAAAGGGAATGGATTTCTATGACATGTTTAGTTTCTCTTCTGGAGTTCGGGGATCGCTCTGTGGCCAGATCAAGTGATTTTTGCCCTTTAAATATCTACTTTCTAATAGATTTATATAGTATATTAATCTTAATCAACCCCGAGAGTCACTCTCACAATCAACGAAGAAAAAGCAAAAAAACTTTCGACTATAATACTACCGCTGACATGTTTAAAAGTAAAAAAATGGCACTACCTTATAAAGATCACATACACATATATTCCACACATTATGAATTACTCATGCTTATAATGTTTTTTAGAACTAGAAAGACTATTCATACCCCCGTCAAACGATTTCCTTACAATAGTAAGGTGCATCTGCAGAGAGGCATCGAGTAATAGCGATATACGCAACTGAGCTATCACTCTCAAATCCGTCTGAAATCCAAGTTTGTTGGTCTTTGGAGGAATAGCTCAGTTCGTTAACTGTCACTCGAGTAGTATTGTCCTAATTCGTCATCATGGCGGTGTTCAATCCCTCGGAAAGGGTCTAGTTGTAGATAGAATGTTTTCATATGTGTGTTCTTTATATATAATATATAATTATCAATACATATTACATAGATGTACGTTTCTATATTATTATGTATAGTATTTAGTATATATTCTTTAAAAAAAACATGGGTTTTTTCCAACGCCTATATATAATATAATATATATATATAATAAAGTATAATTTATATATATAATATATTAATATATATATATATTATATTATTAATATTAATATTATAATATATATATTAATTGGTATTTATCAAAATGAAAAATACTCTAATATATTCCTAAAATAGAGGGTTCTTTTAACCTAATACTATCAACTACTTAAGTATAATCATTAATTAGAGCCAGGGAACGAGGGTAGTGTGTTATCTATTATTATAAATGTTTTTATTCACTGAACACCAAATGATGGAAACTATCGCACCATAGATTGGTATCATATCCTACAATACAAATATGGTTCTATAACACACTAACGAGAGGTGGATGTAGTCCTCAAACTCTGAAGGCTAATGACACTTGAGATAATATATAGTATCATATATTAATATATAATATTGATATATATATATTAATATATTCATATATATTAATTAATATATAATATATATATATATATATATATATTAATAACTATTAATATAATATATAATAATATATATTAATATATATATATATATATTAATATAATATATATTTATATATATATATATATATTATAATATATATATAATATACTATATATATATATATTATATATATAGATATAATATTATAATTAATATAATATATAATAGAGATGAGATAGAAGTAGAAGAGAGTATATGACTTAATCTTTATTGAGACTAAAAATATGAAGAAAAGAACCCGATATATCGTTTATTTATTGCTTTTCACCCAATTAGTATCTAAATACCTATGAAAAATATGATGGATATTATAGATATATATAAATATATATAACTATTAATTAATTATATATATAAATTATATTATAATTATAATATATATTATATATTAATAATTAATAGATATAATATAATATATTATATAATATATATAATATTATTTAATTATGTAACACAATAGTATTTATATACACTTTAATTGCTAACCTGGGAATTACTGTATTAATTCAAAAAAGTGAGACTCGCCAGTTAGAAATGGGCATTACCTATTTTATAATGACATTATATATATTATAAGTCCTTGAATCCGGAGTTCGAAAGCACACTGCGATGAGTATGACGAACATAGGAGAATTCTATAGGAAAATGCACGATTCTATGAAGCTTGTGCAGCCATATCATACACCACAAACATTCTGGAAATGCTTCAAATTTGCATATCTTAATGGAGAGACCAGAGATACGTGAGCGAGGAGTCTATAAATTAATTGGTTTAATGTCTGCTTAATGGTATAAATTTGTATTTTTTTTTTGGCGCTGAATGTTTGCGGCTGTTGTCGTTGGTGCTTTCGTCTGTGTGGAACTGCATGTGTTTGCGTTCCTGAAGTTGAGTTTGATGTTTGGCTCTTAATACTTCTAATGTTTTACTGGTTGATTATATTACGTATACTGTAGTGGTACAGATGATCGGAGGCGTAGTCGAAGGCAAAAATGTAGCAGATTGTTGGAGAGATCATAATACAGCTTCTAGAAAGTTTTTAATATGTAGTAGCTTTTCTTTTTGTGCGACTTTTCTGCCTATTAATTTTACGTGATGTATGAGCTTTGTTTACCTTTTAATTGTATTTATAGTTATTGTAATTTATCTTTACTGAATGAAAATTTATGAATAAATTATATCTGGTAGTGGTCGTGAGTTGAATAAATATATATTTTTATGTCATATTAGTAGGTTGTTGGATTGTTATTATTATGGTTTATTATTATTACAGTTATAATTATACAATATCCTAATTAATTATCTAATTAATATAATTAAACGACGAAGATTGATCAATTTATTGTCCGAAATCCAAAAAATGGCAAATATTAATTGATATTATTAAAGTAAATACATTATATTTATTCTTATTATTATTAATTATTCTTATTATAAAATTTTATATAATATTATTAGAAAATAATTATTATATATTATTTGAAATTATTATTTATATTATTTTATTTATTATTCTAATATTATTGTATAATTATAGTTTATTATTAATTATTTATTATTATTATTATTTATCATTTGATTATGTATTTATTATTGTTAATAATTAATTTCATTATTAATTTATAGTATTGTTATTGTTAATTCCCATTACTTATGTATAATATTTTATTATTAATTTTTAAAAGTTCTCTCTTAATTGGATTTGCTTTTTTATTTTATTATTATATTTAATCTCTTTTTTTCTTTTCATTTATATCCTGTCTCCTCTTTTTTATTTTTAGTTCTCATTATTATTATTTATATTATTACTAATTTATTATTTATTATTTCTTATTTATATATTTATTACATTTGTATTATTAAATTTATAATTAATTCGTCATTTCCTTAGTAATTCTAATTCCATTATTATTACCTTATTAATTATGAATCGTTATAATCATTATCATCTTCATATTTATATTTATTTATTTAAATTTTATATATTTT
Organism: Trachelipus rathkii; assembly: GCA_015478945.1. Taxonomy (NCBI): domain Eukaryota; kingdom Metazoa; phylum Arthropoda; class Malacostraca; order Isopoda; family Trachelipodidae; genus Trachelipus; species Trachelipus rathkii. Next base: position 14,231 of record JABUQX010032285.1, read on the forward strand.
ATAATTTTATATTATTTATTAATTAATTTATTTATTATATCTTTTTTCCACACATATTTAACTGAAAAAATGTGTATCACAGTGTGTACCTAGTGGTAATTATGAGAGAAAGCACATAACACTATTAAATAGGAAAAAAAATCTCATCTATTCCAATTGTCAATCTTAAGATTGACCTTTAAGTTTATATAAGGAAATTTTATCTTTGTAAGAGTGTTCCAAATAACGTATTAGTTCATGGTTCCTGAGAAAAATGAGAATTATAGGGAGTTTGAAGGAATTGCCAGAGTGAAGATTGAACATAAACAAAAAACTATCTTGGTACAATTTAGTTTAATGTCAATTTTTTTTATTTTAGTTTAAGGTTTTATTTGTTTATTTTTTAATCCCTAAAATTGAATGTGATGCAACGGAGACCTTATGAATTATTAATTATATTATATGTGAATTATTGCAATGAACTTATCTCATTTTGATGATCTTGAAAGTAAATTTTAAATATTATTTTTTTTTTTTCTGTATAATAAATTTAAATGCATTATATTTATTATATTACTTGAGAGAGTATTTAGTGAATATACTGTACTATTTATCTTAGTATAATAAGGGTTCGTCGCTACAAACTGGAAACGACATAATTAGGGACTAATATTACTCTAACTAATTTATATTCTCACAACTTTACTTTTTTTTGTTTAATAATGGATATGTTTACTTGATTGTAGACGTCTAAACTGTAATGCTGAGTTGCGAGCCATTCGGCATTAGGGGTACTGACTGACTATTGATGTGGTAAGTCTGACGATTAAGAGTGTAGTTATTCAGGCCATTCGCTGGGGTGCGGCTTTATGATAGAGAGAATATGTGTTAAGGAGGATGCTAAATCTAGTGGTACACTAAGGGAGTCGTGTGGTTCACGGTAGGCACATGAAGGGGAGCAGGAGCTATCGAATATAATCCAGCCAGGTCTTCAAGGAGGAGCCGTCAGGAAATGAGATAACTGTACTCACGGTCAGTAGATACGTCCTTGCCTGGGACATGATTGCCATTTCACTGGAGAGCCATGTGCCGTATAGGGACGGTAAATTTTTAGTGGACCTCGCCGAAGGTATACTCTCTCCCGAGGGCCATGGGTGCATTCGCCGGTTAGTAAGGGAGCAATCGTGTCAGGGAGGGGTGTTACAGAGAGGAGCAATACGGGCAAGAATCCTGAATATATATTCGGTGGATAGCTCGTAGGTGAGTTAGTCGTGTGCGATCCTTGGCACTGACCAACGTGAGAATGGGTGCCACGGCCTGCTTCTCGTCGCGAATTATCTTTATCTGATATGTATATGAGATTATGTGTTTGTTTTGATTGTGGTAGTTTTGGGGTTGTGTATTGATGATGAATGCTATGTAACGTAATATATAAATAATAATAATACGAGTAATAATAATAATATATATAAGTATACATAATAATAATATAAACATAAATATAAAATTAATTTATATTTATTATATTAAAGTTATATATATGTATATAGTTTAGGGTATAGTCCCAAGGTAATATGATATATTATACTTTATATGATATATTAGGTATATTATATAAATATGAGGAGTCACAAAATTAAATTCAATAAATAATATATAGCGGTGACTAGTATTAGGTATTGTGTGTGTGTATGTTGTATGGTAGGTGTTATTCGAGGTGGCTGATTCTTTTTTTGCTAGTGTAGTATACTGAGTTGTTGTGTGTGGTTGAATCCGATTGGTGGCTTCGTCGTGGGTTGTAGTGGAGTAGTTTATTTAGTAATGATTGGTAATGATGGTGGTCGATGGATTATTTTGTTACGTCCTGTCTTCGTTGAAGTTAAGTGGCATGGGAGTTGTTTTTGGTAAAATTTTGGGTGTTGGTGTTGATACAGTATTTTTGAGATTTTTTGTTGTTAGTGTTTTGTTTTTTCTTTTTTTGTTTTTTTTTATTGTCTTGGGGGGTTTGTTTGTTGATGTGTTCTGTTCTGGTTTTGTTTCGTGTTGTGTTATACTCCTTTAGTTGTTTTATTGGTTTCTGTTTCTCCGAGCGTTGGGATTGCTGATGAATTCTTTTAGGATATAAAAGCGTTATTGTAAATTTTGAAATTAGATTTAAAACCTGGCTGTTGGAGGTAAATTACTAAAAATTGCAGCGCTCGAGAAGAAGATCAGTTTTGGTGTCGTTATTAAGCCTCTGTAAAATCATTAAAAATAACAAAATGAATAATCATAATATGCAGATAATTTGTTGGAATTCCTATTGTATAGCGACGTACATATAATACTTCATAATTAAATAGCGAAAAAAAATTAATAAATTCTGCAGAATATATAATAGATAATAATGATAATGAATAATAATAATAATAATAATATATAATAATAATAAAATAATAATAATACTAAAATAATTAAATAAGTAATTAAATAGTTAAAAATATAATAATAAAATCATAGATAATAATAAATAGTAATAATAATAATAATAATAATAAATTAATAATATAAATTAATTATAAAACTAATGAAAAGATGATAATAATATAATAATAATAATAATAATTAAGTAAAATAATAATAATAATATAATAATAAGAATAATATAATAATGAATAATATGAATTGTAAGTATAATAATTAATTAATAATAATAATAATAATAATAATATAATAATAATTAATAATATAATAATAATAATTAATAATAATAATAATAATAATAATAATGTTTTACCATAAAATATTATATTTGCCATTTTGAGACAATAAATTGCCTTCGTCGTATTTTAGATAATTAGAAATATTTCGTGTCAAATATTTTATCCGAAGAATTTCCCCTTCGGAGGTCCTATAATTAAAAGGAAAGCTCCCGAAGCAGCAGCATCTACAGGAAGGAAAACCCAATCGCGAAAGAATTGCCTTCGACGCCTCCGTCGTCCGCTACTATCGTAAATATCCAGTTTAATATAGAGTTAATTAGACGCTCTATTTGGGAAAAAGCTGCATTCACAGAGCGACAGATTCAGGGTTACCATGGCAACCATTATTTAAGACTCCCAGCAGACGGTCTTATTTAGATTGAATGGAGCTCGAAGATGTTTTGTAATGGCTCACAAGCTCTGATCGTGTAATTACCGAGTCGAAGAGAGGGCTTTCGAAACCCGGTTCGGGAATTGTCATTAAATTGGATGCCCATTTCAACGGGTCAACTTGATATCAGATTCCAAGTGGCAATTAAAGTGAATACTTGTTCAAATAATAAATATAATATTTATATATATATATATATAATATAATATATATATATATAATATATAGGTATATAAGTGTATATGGTATGGTATATTATATATAGTTATATTAGTATATTATAATATATATACTATATACACTATATTCACTAAAAAAATATCTTCGATTTAATTTTTCAAATAATACAAATTTCTTAATACCTAATATATATATATATATATATATATATATATATAAAGTAGTATAAGTATATATATTAATATATATAAATATATTATAATATATCAGCAGGTCTGCCTTCAGGAGTTGAGACTACAGCTCCACCGGTGGTCAGAACACTTTGATTGGGATGAGCTAATCTGTGCGATATTTCCACTTGGTCAGAAAAACATATGAACACTTTTCCCTGACTGTAGTACTTACTGTGGTAGGTGTAAGAACACTCCTTATTTTGATATAGGATTCCAGTTGGTGATATAATACAATATAATAATATATAATAATATAATATATTTATATATATATATATATATATAATAATATAAATTATCTTATATACCTAAATATAATATATATATTATTATAGAGTCATGAATCGGTTTAAGTGCTCGGAAAAATAAACTGTATTTCAGGAATTGGAACCTCACCGCCATGTTGGGGGACTGAGGACAATAGTACTCGTCGTTACGCTACCCTAGGAGCGTATCCTCCAAGCCAAAAAACTTGGATTCAAGAACAGGATTGGAGGATAGCTCAGTTGTAACGCACCGATCCTCTTGCACATGCACCTTACATGAAGGAAACGTATGAGAGTATGAAGCTTCTGTTGCAAAAAAAAATTAAGCATGAGAATCATAAGTGGAATATATGTGTGGTGATCTAAAGGTAGTGCCACTTTTACTTTAAATGCAGCTGGGTTATACCAAATTTTTTTGCTTTCTTCGTGAGAGGGACTCGGGATAAGATAAATCATTATCATTAGAAAGTGTGGCCACAACGATCCCCGACTCCAGAAGAGAAAAAATGTCATAAATCCTCCCTTTGTTGATTCTCATAAAATTTATCTGAATCCCTTGCATTTTAAGCTAGGATTAATGAAAAAATTCGTCAAAGGTATGGATAGAACTGCCAATGGATTCACATATTCAAGAACTAAATTTCCAAGAATAAGTGACGCTAAAATCAAGGAAGGTATTTTATTGGGCCACAGATATTGGAGCTGATGAACAACCATCAGTTTGAGGAAGAGCTTAAATGATGTTCAAAAAACTACAGGCTGTCATTTAAGAAAGTTTGTAAAGACTTTTCGGGGAACCACAGAACAGAGAACTATTCTAGTATTGTGAACGAGCTACTGACATCATACAAGGATTTGGGATGCAATATGAGCCTAAAAATCCACATCCTCGACTCTCACTTGGACTCCTTCCTTGAAAATCTAGAAGCGGCCAATGACGAACACGGCGAGAGGTTTCGCCAGGACATTCTGAGCTTTGAAACCAGTTACCAAGGAAATGTGAGCACTTGTATGTTGGCTGATTACTGTTAAGCACGAAAAAGGGAATTGCCAGAAGCTAAATAACGTCGTAAATCATATGCCTGTACATTTTAAAGGTCAGTTTTAATATAAAATTAGCTCGATTTATAAATTTATTTAATACATTTATTTAACAATTTAAATATGCTATCCCAGAAAAACTATGGGGTAACAGGAAAAAAAAAACTGGAAACATGGGTGAAATCAGCGGGGAAAAATGATATAAAATTCACTTATTTTCAGTTTGTGGGAAAATAAATTTTTTGAAATTTTGTTGACCAGTATAATCTCTAAATTTTAAATCTATAAAGCCTCTTTTGACCAGGATATCTTTTCAAACTAATGTCTTAGCTATTACATAGAAAGTTACGTTACTTGTGACCTACCATAATAAAATATGAGTTAACGAGTTTTTAAACCATATTTTGAAAACTTATGACGTCACGATGACTTTCAACGATGCCTTCATATCTGGATTCGGATCATTCATACTCTGCGGATGGCTATAATTAGATAAGTTCATCCACTTTTTACAAACTTGAACTTTGATCCGAGGAGCTTATGTACTACAAAAGTTGTTTTTCTTGATTGCATCCAAAAATTCATCGGAGAATGAAGCTTCGCTAAACACGTTGTGAGTGATTGGCTTAAGTGTGTATCATCCAAATCAGAGAGAGACGACCAGTCATCAAGTCATGTTCGGCCATAGTTGTAATACCATACTAACAGAGTTATGAGCGTTCGGGCAGGTTGATGTCGCGCTTAAGTTACACTTTTATCCTATCTCTCCAAATAACGTATAAAATGTCAAATAATTCATGATAATAAGTAAGTAAATAAATATAATATAATGGGGGTGACTTAGTGCACATAAATAATATGTGAACACAAAACAGTCTAATCATTAACGGTAAGGTATATCCTATTATAAAAAATGCCAATTCTTGACGACAGATTGGGCTGAGAGAGGTCATCTCACAGACCATAAGAATGTAGAGTCAAGGTCGACGCATGTAGTATATTATATGTATAGTAAAATTGATAAATCTATAAGGTACAACAGATGTATGCTCCTCTGTGCATGGCTTCACCAATAAAAATGAACAGTTTGCACTCCCGTCAAGCGCACTATCGAATGGGAGATAAAGTCTGGGAACGCGAAAGATGTGCTTTATTATGTTAAAGGGAAATTAGACAACTTTTGTGGGGGAGATTAATGAGAGCAATTTGGCTGTTAAAGGTTTGGTCAAGGCTATTTCTTTGCTCCGGGAGTCCGGGAATAAAAGAACGCCCCAAAAAGAGAATTTGTAGTCGTTTCACATACAACACATGGTGTTTTGTTCACTCGCGATGAAATGCTAGTAGTACTAGTTGTTATGATACATATGCATATATTATATGTAGGTATATATCTGTATATATAATATAATAGTATTAATACTTATATATATAGAGAACTTATAGGTATGTTACTGGCCGCGATTATATCTATAGTAACACTAAGTGTTAGTATATATATGGTACTATGATTATCAGTTGATCAATCGTAGTGATATTAGGATAACTTAGTATTACTAATATACAGAGATATATATATGAATAGATATACCGCACTCATCATGACCTAGTTAATAGCTTATAACATATGCACTTATAAGAGTAGACTAATATAATATAACACTATATAAAAATACTTTAAGTATATATCGTATCGATTGATATATATCGAGGACATGAGTTTATATAAATATATATATTATAGTATTATAATTATTATAATAGGGAATAAGATATTATATATATAATAATTTATAATATAATATAATATAACTGAAAAGGCCATATATATATATATATATAATAGTATAATATATAATATATTATATGTATATATATTATAATATAAATTAAAGACCTTACCGAATTTTGAAACAACCACATTAAACAAGTCTTTTCTTTGGACTAATCCAATGAAGAAACTTCCCTTTTTAACATTGTTAATTTTAAGGAGAAAAATAGAAATTTAAACATTGCTCTTCTACATATACACAGATCAATAGGGCAATCCACCCGACTGGTAGAAGAGCAGGAGGATGGGGTGCTCATCACACAGCCACACACACACAGTAGACCACGTATAACAGGGTCACAGCTCAATCCACGCCCACACACATCCATCACTGCGAATTGAGTTCTATACACGCATTGGGACGGTTGACACTTACAGGCGACAGAGATTAACATTCCCTGCGAACAAAATGCAAAATAATAATAATAATAATATGAATAATAATATAATAATAAATAATTAATAAAAATAATAATAAAATAATAATAATAATAATAATAATAATAATAATAAAATAATAAATAATAATAATAATGGGATATAATGGATAATAAAATAATAATAAAATAATCATATAATAATAATAAAGAATATTAATAATAATAATGAATAATACTAAATAATAATAATCATAAATAATATTAATAATAAAATAATAATTATAATAATAATTATAATAATAAAAATAATAATAAAAATAATAATTATGATAATAATAATAATAATAATAATAATAATAATAATAATAATAATAATAATAATAATAATATAATAATATATAATAATAATAATAATAATAATAAATAATAAAATAATAAATAATAATATAAAATAAAAATAAAATAAAATAATAATAATAATAATAATAATAAATAATATATAATAAAGATTATTTTATATAGATAATATAAGTCATAAATAAAATTAAATTATTAGATCACACACATAATAATATGATAATAAGAGAATAGATAAAGATAAAAGTCAGTGAGAAAGATGGTAAAAAAATGGCACTTAAATTGGGTTTTTTAATAAACACAATCATCATTAATTCTTTCATCCAAATGTTAATACTGGGATATTGACATCTATTAGTATTAGATTAAGCTGCCCATATTAGTTAAGTACCATTTGGATGTGCTGGCATGGTCAACTATCATATTAAGGAAAAAATACTCTGTATATGTGGTCAACACCATCCGCTTTCACTCTTCATCTTCACATATTCACACACATACGGAATATATAATTCAGGGGGAATTATAGTACGTAATAGTTGTATATATAATTCCACATCCAATGGCACGTAAAGAATTGGAGATCCGGTATCTGTCTCGGAAAACCAAACTCCGGAGAAGTCGTTGGTGAAGCAAAACAATTTGCAATGTTGTTATTTCATAACAAACATAATAATGTGTATGGACTATTTTGCACAACATTAGGTAATATACACACACACAGGCGTTTATAGATATGCGTCTTTAGAGAAAATGTAGATACACCGTTATTTCTATATTCCCGTATGTAACCGATAAATTTTGTGGTAATTCAAACATACATTATGGGATATCACTAGCTGACATACGGACTAAAGATATATCTTCACACATAAACAGACAGGTTCTCAATCTAATGTGTCTACCGAACTATAAAGACATGGTGTTCTGTACTCGCATATTGTAATTAAATATCCTCAATACACACATCTACCTTAATTTAGGGCAATATCCCCGGGACACGATCACCAGTATGCAGGGTCCCCAAATCCTTGTACAAAGATCTCTCCCACCCGTACAAACAACCACACCAATACAGACCCAGCGCTGGTGCCGCCGGCACCACCACCAACCACCACAACCAACCACCACCAACAAACAACAACAACACAATACAACAACACAACAACACACAACAACAACAATCAACAGACAACAATCAACAACAACAAAGGAGGTTCGGGTAAACAAATAAGGTCAATCCTTTTACACTATCCTTCGACCGGTCCCCTCACAAGGGCTCACACCAGGGAGCCATATTCCGTAACACAAATGGTGCAAATCCCTCGCAATTAAAAAAACTCAAAAGGACTTTGAAAAAAATGAAATGAAATTATGAAAAAAATAAAATTAAGGATTGGATAGCGGGGGTATTGTTAGGCGTGGGGAAGTGTAACTGGGCCTGTTTGCGTTGTTTGGCCGGATCAGGTTTGGAGGCACTTGACAGTTGCAGGGAAAGGGGTACAACTGATAATAGAGTGAGGGTTGCTAGAGTGCGAGCGTATGCTATTTTATTGTTCACTTTTGATAAAAGAATTATTATTATTATATTAGTCATTATTAATTATTATTTTTATTATTATTATTATTATTATTATATTATTATTATTATTATTATTATTATTATTTATTATATTATTATTATTATATTGATATTATTATATTATTATTAATTATCTTTTATTATTAATTATTATTATTATTATAATTATTATTTATTATTATTTATTAGTATTATTATTTTATTATTTATATAATTATAGTATATATATATATATATCATAAGTTAAGTTTAGATATATATATATATTAATATTATAAATGATATATATAATAATATATATAGATATTATTAATATAATACGGTTAAATAAATTAATATATATATACATATAATAATAATATATATTAAAATAATATAATAGCTAATATAGCCTCTAATTAATATCGTAACCCTACCGTATCAGGTATATATATTAATATATACGAGTACTTACTTATATCATAGGTGATATTATAAATAGTGGTATGTTTATTCAGTAGTATATGCTACTACAATAGACTACTAAGCAGAATATATATATATATATTATATATATATAGTAATTATAAATATATATATATATATATATATATATATATAATATATATATAAGCTATAATATAAATTTCTATTATATATATTATATAATATAGAAAATATGCTAAAGAAAATCGTGCAAAACTATTTATTTAAATAGATTTTGTGTTATGAGATATAATCACGTATATATTTACACACACATATCCTAGACATGCGAAGTATGCACTCACCGTAGTTAGCGTATGAAGTAGTATATTATATAGCGGATCCTATGTTATCACTCTACTATATATAGTTATTAAGTAATATTAATATAGACTATGCTAGGGTATAAGAATATATATATTAAGGTTATATATATATTTATATATAATATAGACGCTAATACAACCGTTAGTTATATATTATACACGAGTAATAATTGATACAGTATATTTATATATTATATATCATATCTGATATTAATATTATATATTAGTAGTAGTATATATGAGATATGTATACTAAGACTAAACAAGTAAAGTTTATATTTATACGAGATATATATTAAACTATAAAACGATTCACTCGTTCTTAATGACCTATATATCTTAGCTTTAAGATAATATATCAATATAATTATAGTGATGCAGAGAGTGAGGTGGTTAAACCATTCGTCCTGTAGTTGACGCTGCAATTGTATGATTATAGCGTATATACTATACGTAGTAGTTAGGCAGTGAAAAGCCGCATGTTATAGCTATAGGTTTATAATATATATATATAATGATATTATTAAGTAAGTGATCATGGGCGTGTATTATAGTATGATCATTATATAAAATACCAAAGGGTAGATTCAGACTTACAAGTATACTATATTATATATATAGTATAGGACTAAACACAATTATAATAATATATACGGGACTCTGTAGAAGCCGTGGCATATCCTATTATTATAATATTAGATATATAGTAAGTAATATTTATTAATATATAGTAATATATATATATAATCTATAAGTTAGTATACATAAATATACTATAGTAATCATATATATATATAGTAATATTGTGTGTTAGATATATGCATTGCAGTTAGAAAAGTAGGGTAGACATACGGTAGTTATACTGTTATTGTTTTAATAACTCCGGATAGAGAAACAATTATATATATACATATATATTATATATTATAATATATATATATATATACTACTATAGAATATATTAAAGAGGCTATACTACGGCTGAAATCTATTAGTATATT